>JAQIXG010004879.1:0-12216 GCA_034700105.1 Oconnorella tubifera | reverse complement strand
TAAATGTCTAATATTCAAGTAAATTGACTATTTAAAGAATACAACTAGTTGACAGTTAAAGTTCATCATAATCTCCATCTTTAAATTATAAGAACTACCAAAAATAACAATTAATATTGAATCTAATTAATTTTGTAATCATGTCTGACTATTAAATAAATGTATATAACATTGATTTTTTATATTCTGTTTAATTCAAGGGCGGACACTTAATCAATGTACAAGCAGTTTGTGACGGTGACATGTGCTTTAAAGATGTCGTAGCCAAGTGGTCAGGCTGCACACATGATTCCTTTATTTGGCGCAATTCTGCTCTGAGACAGAGGTTGGCTTATGGCACTCTGCAGGATTGTTGGCTGGTAATATTTGTTTTGATACTACATTCATCATACTTGTATATTACATTAAATAGCTCTTATGGCTGTTACACAACAACGATTCATCATAAACATTTAGTATTGCACAAACATTTGTAATGTTAAACGTTTAATAATCAAATTAATGACTTATAATAAATCACAACAATTTATTGTCAATTAATGTAATAAAAATGTGATTAAAACAAAAAGTATATATAAAACTATACAACAAAATAAAGCTTGAGATATCAACAGTTGAGTAGCAGCAGTCTTATTACAGTTTATTGATTTACTTTTTTATTTGCTTTTTGCATAACCTGCTTACATCATTTATATCATTTAATTGCGATGCCGAAAATTATTATTATTGAATTGTGATGATACTGTATATCATTAAAATTTAACAGTTTTTAATAGATATAAAATATTATCCTTCATAATGTACATACATGGCCGTACACGGCCCTGCAGCTTAGCAAAGAGCAGACGGCTGCGCTTTGCACCTCAGTCTCGTCCGCAGAGAAATTGGCCGATCGCTTCGCCATATTTCATTATTTATTATTGAATTAAATTGTTAATAAAATTTATTTGAGAATGTTATAATAAACAAAGATGGAGGTAAAGGTAAACAAGGCCGTTGATTGGCCAATCTGCAATTTTCTTTCTTAGTTTTTGCGTCCAATCTTAGGAAAAAGTTCTTCCTAAGTTTTACTAAGAAGTGGTTCCAGAATTAACTTAGGAATAGGAAAAAATTTGACTTAGGAAATCCTATCTTCTAATACTTAGGAAAAATTTAGGAAAAAAGTTAGGAATTGCACGTGTATCAGCTGGTCTCGAAGAGCTGGTCGCTCTGGTCGCTTGTTCTGGTAACAACCAGAACGATCGACCGCACTCTCAATGGTAGCTTTGGTCGATTTAACCAGTGTTTTGCGGTCGCCAATGGAACGCGGCTTTAATTTAATAAAGTTAATTTTTGATTTTAAGTAAATTTAATTTAAAATAAAGTTTAATGAAAAAAGTTTTAATTTAAAACTGAGTTGACGCGGCGGAGAAAAAAAAGAAAAGTGTCAATAAAGTAAGTTATTTGGTTAAACTTTATTTGCTAATAAAAGATCGTTTTAGCGAATTTAATTATTACTTTCGCTTTCACTATCATTTGAGTTGATTCAATGTTTTAGGGTTAGAGTTATGGTTAGGACGATGAATAAACCTTAATAAACCTATATAGATTACCCATTAAATATCCGCAATAATTTGTATCTCATTATTAGAATTATGATTAATTTATATAATAATTGACGTTTTGGGTGCAATTCGGTTGTGCACCGCATGTAGTTTTAAGAATAAAAATAACATCAGAGGTGTAGAAAATGGTAAGAAATTTAATAAATCAAGTTTCGTAGTGATATTCAAACAACATCCAGCATTATTGGATAAATTAATTAATGGTTTGATATTAAATAAATAAATAAATTATATGTTTGTTTATTGAATTATCACTCAGTTAAGAAGAGGTAATGAGCGAGATTTTAATTACGAAGTAAAATTTCGGTTGGTATTCCTCGGAGGTCCCATCGGAACTCAGTATCATGTTACATACCGTTGGATTCGTTTCTGCAAGAGCTACAAGAATATACAAAAATTTCTTGTCGCAAAGAAAAACTGATCGTGTTATAAACAAATGGTGACAAATAAAAATTATTTTTTAAAATTATTGCAAGGAAAGCACGAATTTTTTTAAATTTTAAGAAGAAAAAATTAATCTCCATCAGCGCATACACGAATGCCATTAAGCTTCATTCAAAACTTGTTCGATACAAAATAAATAAATTAAAAAAGTAAAAAAGTTTTTGCATACATATGTATAATGTTGAAACTGCACAGAATGTTGTTTGCTTACATAAAACCCTAATGTATAAAATGAATATTAGCGAAAAAGTGAAAAAAAGAAAAAGGCTATTAGAATTTTTCTTAATATTAAATAAAAATTCCACGGTTTTTCCACGAAATATTAAATGTCATCCGATTTACCTTCGATTTTATTCTTTGCGACTTTATTAATGTTCGACTTTTTCATTTTCGACTTTTTGATATGCGATATTTTAACTATTCGACTTTTTAATAGTGCGATTTTATGATTTTCGACTTTATGAATGCGACCATTTTATCGTCGACTTTTTGTTTTCTACTTTATCGTAGTAAACCCTTAAATGCTGTTTATCTACAAACTTATCTGACCTCAACATAACCTCTGATTGACTTATTTAGAACCAATCAGAGAGCAGATAACAAACAAATCAACACATACGTAAAATCTGACAACACGCGCCCCGTGGAACGCTTTTCATCTAAGTTTTAGTTAAACTCTAAATCTCAATATTGCAATGAAGCGACTGTAATTAGAATTGGTGGTTAGCCCCAGTTTCATGAAGAGTAAACGTGCATCGGATTCATACATATGTACCGAATTTGCTCTTATTTATGTTTTTTAACCTATAGAATGATGCTTAAAACAACATTTATCGACGGTAAATTAGGATTTTAGTATTGAAAACGGGACTTGTATTTCAGAACAAATACTCTCATTCAACATAAATGCAGGATATTAATTGTACAAAATTAAGTAGCCCTAAACATACAAGGCGCCAAACACAAGCTAGAACAGCATAAGATGAAAACAAGCATAGACAAGCAAAGTATGTGTGTATGCTTATATAGCACTGTTTACATTTAGAGCTTAAATACACAAAGCAGTGTTTACATTTAGCAAAGTAAACACTGATGAGTGTTTTTAATTAAAGAGGGGGGTGGGGGGTCGCACACAAAAAATGATCTGATTAAGTTTTTCAGGTTATCACTTATTTGTTGTCTAAAATTAAATGAGGGCCATTTAATTTTAGCATTCTTGCATCTAACGCAAAAATAAAATTCTAAATATCCATGGGGGGATGGTTTACCGCTGAACTTCTACCTTTAACATTACAAGAAAATCGTTTTAATTCAAAAGGTTGTCCAATAGTGATTCCAATCATGAATGTCTTGTTTTAAGTAAAGTAATATTCTGTACAGTGTTAGCTGTATAAACAGGCTTAAGTATTAGAAACTGTAATGTTATTTTTTAATTTAATTATTTTTTAATAATCAGTCAATGTGCAATGACAGATAATTTCGTTAGTTTTAAAATTAATAGAGATTAAATTCTCATTCAACACATTTAAAAATACTTCAAATTGTTATTGTAATTAATAAGGACAAAAAAGGTCTTTCTTCACTATTTTGCTTTTAACTAGAACAGTTTTTATTTGAGACAAGAACTTTTAGATATTCTTATAGCCCTCGCTGAGACGTATCTGACGATAATTAATGCTACGCTGATATCCGATTGGACTGATGAGGAAGAGCCGTCGAAACAGTCGAAACAGTTCCAGACCTTTACTTGGCGTCATGGCGCTTGAGGAATGCTGACATATTGGAGCTGGTGTCTGTCAATCAATGTGTGTTCTATCATATTTTGTATTAAATACACTACAGAATATTTAAAACTGTCTAGAATAAATTCAATTGAATCTATTCAAATATATAAATGTAGTTTTATGGAAGAAATGTACTTTTTAAGAAATCAAAATGACCAAAATTTATAAAAAATCTACATTTTGAAACAAATTGTAGTAAATGATAATTTAAGTACCAGAGCAAACGACAATGTAACCGCTTCTGATTTTGTTTGCATTTGATCGCTCGTTTTGATTAAAGAAGACCGAGTGATCATAGTGATAATGGAACAATTAGTAATTTTCGTGATTTCTGGTCGCCATTGGAACACTCCTTAATGCATTTTAGTTTGTTTATAGTAATAAGTAATAGCTAAGATTTCTTTACTATTTCTGAGTATATACCACCTCTTAGCGTGAGGTGAATAGATACACGATCTTATAGTCACTGGAGCAATATCCTTAATGATCCTTGAAATACTATTAGACCTAAGTGATTGCAATTAATTAAAGCAGATTGAACATTCATTTCTGATAATATATAACTTAGTAGATAATACTATTTACTATTACGTTTTCTAAGTGTTACAGATGATCGTATTTTATCTAATAGTCTAATATTCAATTCATATGATGTGATCAAATGATAAGAAGTAGGCCTGTACTTGAGGTTCTTAAAATATAACTAACTACCTTATTACAATGTCTTATCTTCAATTGAACATTTTAATAATTTAAAACAGAGATTATATGATACAGTGCAGATAATAAATAATCACTTGATGGAGATTATCGTGATAGATTAATTTAAGGAAATAGCAATTAGCGATTTTTTTCAAAATTCCTTATAGTAAGTCAAATAAATTAATTAATTGAATATTCTTTATTGTAGATTCAATTTAGAGCTGACCTTTATCATTAATATAACTATTTTTCCTCAAAAAATCATATTGTTTCGCATTTTAGTTAATATTTGAACCATGATAAATTATAAAATTCCCCCAGGCACTATATTCAGAAAATCAAATGACAGTACGGCTTAGCGAGGACAATTATTTTGTGGAATTTCTCTATTCCTTTCCCCACAGGTTTGTTAAATGTATAATAACTTGATAAACATTATATTATACTACAGTGTAAACAATGATTAATAATTATGGGTTCCGCGATAGAAGTTAATTTCACTGATCAGTGGTCATATAGGACGTAAATCCTCAGATAGCTCTAAACTACTGATACACTTTTAGCTACTAGACTTGTAATTTATTTACAATCAACCCGACGCCAATGCGGGGTGGAGAGATGGGCATAGATGCACATTGCATTTAAGTATTCACATTTTTATTTATCCGTTAAAATGTTATATAAATTTATTATTTTATCAGTTTACCCTACACTATTAAGAATTAAAAATAAGTATCTTAATATTTAAAATTTCAATTTCACCCCCCCCCTCCTCTAATATTCTTCATTTCTCAGGTTTATATTATTTCTTGGTGGGGGGATGCAAAAGCCTTACAATGTTTTTAAATACATATGCATCAAAATACTTTATACAAATTAGAAGGGAAATTGCCCCTCTCCTCCTGCCCCCTCCCCCCCAAAAACGTCCCTAAGTAAAGGCATTAATAATAATAATATGTTACCGACGGATCAGTACCATCCAGTAAGGAAAGGGGGGGGGTTTAAATGTTTCAGATTTTCAGCAGCAACCTCCAGCAGTGGTTTAACCGAAATTTAAGTAAGGTTGTAGTGTTTTCTATCTCCGCATTTCTTTGCTCACTGTAGGCCTATGGGTGTATTCAACACCAAAAGGGATCGTTTTCGTTTTCATATTTGTTCAGTTTATGATAAGATTTTATAATTAAAAAACATTAATATTCTATACAAAAGTATGAAATCTTCCAATTTTTACATAGTGACACATCGTAGCCCGCTGCGGTCTGCTCGTTAACTTGCGTGTTACGGGCAGCCCGTAACACAAAGGTGCATGTCAATCTTTGAGGACATTTGAACAACACTTATCAATGTCTATTACACTCTCACAACTGTATTTGCTATAACATTTATAAATTACAACATATATGTTAGGCCTATATGTTGTAATTTGATTGTTTTTTTTATTACATTCGTAGCTTTATTGCACAGAATATTTATTTCACAAACTTTACTAATTATTCGGAACAAACATGTTACCATTTCCATTTTCTTGGCGAAAAAGCTAAATTTTACCATAATTTTCTTGGCGAGTTATAAATTATGCGAAAATATGTCAAAAAAATAACGTATTGAAATATGAGAAGAGACAAATGCTCACCCTCCTTTCACCCCACTACTCTCAATTCCTTCAATGACCCGTTTTTACGATCATTTTTATTGACTTTAGATATTGTTGTAGTGATCCGCATATGCTAAGATCTTTATTACTTCAAGTGTTATCAGCACGTTTTTATGATATCAGTTATAACATAAATTATTTGAAACAGTTTATCTAAATTACACAACTTCAACACAAGTCTGTGTATGTATACTATAGCTTGAAACTTTAACTTGTATATTCTTCGCTGTATCGTAAAAATTGCCTTAATATATATATTTCTTTAAATTATATATATAATATAATCACGAACCGAAGGAGCATTGAATGGTAAGCGCAAAAGATATTTTATTGGTAATTTCTAATACAATTCATAATAAAATAATTTAAATTTAATAATAACTTCATGTATTGTTTGATATTATTATTGCCCTTCAAATGATGATGATTCCAACAAATTTAAAACTATCGAGCATCTTGCCTGCGGTTCAAAACCTTTCTGATGCCGTGACCCCATCATAACATTATCAAGTTGTGGCGACCCCCGCAATAAAATTAGCCTTGTTGCTCCTTCTTCACTGAATTTTTGAAGCTGACTATGTTATATATATCTTTTATTCGCTCAAAAGCAGTACAAACATAATAAAGTGAAAAATAAATAAATAAATATAAATATAAATAGGCAATATAGAGCCGCATCAATTCAATTAGGAATATAAAACAATCAAAAATGAAACTAATGTTCAAAACAGTCAAATATCATAAACAAAAATTAGAATATAGTCGACTCAAAATAGGAAAACATATTTTTCTTAAAATTAACCTTTGCATTCATATAAGAAAACCCATACCGATTACAAATAGCTATGTATTTGACTTCTAAAATATCTGATAATTTATTGGCACCATGTATTTTAGTTACAGATTTTATATAATTGAATGATGATAATTTAACAACAGTACCATTGTTATATATTTTTCAATAATTTTAAAAATGAATTTGCACAGGAGTAAAATGTTTCACTTTATATTTAAGTGTGTATTGTGATTGTAGGCCTACTTTGCATATTTAGAGTTACGCACAACCGAATTAACTAACGTTATAAAATTTAAAAAGAAAATAAAGCTGAATGAAGCAAGAATCTTATTAATTAAAACTACAGATATGTTAGAGTTGCAAAACTCATAATTCTTAAAAGCATCAGTTAGAAGGCTTCCTTATTGATTTCATTTTACGTCACTAAGTACGTATTTTCGAAAAATAGTTTAAATTGTAAGAATTGAAATGACTAAAATTATTCAATTATATAAGCAGCTGACATCTATCTAATGAATCATAGTGTTTGTAATTCGCTGCATTGTAGTCAGACTAGTAGAAGTGGCATGCTTAAAATAATAAAAAGAAACTAGTATCTAGCGTAGCCAGATCACAGAAGAAACTCGCAAATTAGAAATTGTTCAAATTGTACAAAATTGGACGCAATTAATTTTTGAATTTAAAAAATTAATTCTCAGAAGGTTTCGGACAACCCCTGGTAAATTGTCAGGCGACCCCGGTTGGGGTCAAGACCCACAGGTTGGGAACCGCTGATCTAGCCATACATATATTGTCAGAAGACAACCTAGAATAAAATAATTTATTACTGAGTAAATATAGATTATTTTTTATGAGAGTCATTTACCCTCTCCAGAATAAAAAATATACTCAAGTGTTCTATCTACGATTTATAAGCCTATTTATAAGTTAACGCAAATGTACATCATGGACGTTAACTGGCTGAGATAGTTATTGGTGACATTTGCGTAATCGATTTGAAGAATCCACCCCCCCCCCTTAACTTTATAGTATTTTTTTGGATAAGTATCGCGGATGATTTGAAACATTTGCCATCCTACGAAAAAGTTAAATTTGTTTGACCCGTATTAGCATTTTTGAACCGTATGTAGACTTAGCTGTAATAGAGGCGTAATGAAAAATTTAAGATATTGTTTATTGCGGAGAAGAAATATAAAAGGTCATCACCTGTTCCGTAGTGAAATTATTTGACTTCCACCTCAAAAGTTTAATTGACCCCCTGATGAACATTCTAAAAGAAAAACAGTTTAAACATTATGTTTACTACTACGAGTACAATGCCTTATTTAATTAGCGAATGACTATACATGTAGACTATAATGTATGTCAGTCATTTGGGTTTTAGACACCCTATTATAGATAACGAAATCTATACCAGGATTTGACTTACTATAGATTGTTTGTGAAGCATAATTGTATATTGTATAGTGTATCGTGAATTAATTTATTTAAGAAACATATTTAGATGTCTAATTAATGATTACTATATGTTGTCAGCGTCATCCACTGACAGTATTTAGATAAGAGTAAATAGAGTGTCACGAGTACGATAGAAATGAATCAATGTAACTAGGCGCTTCTCGATTGATTCTGAGAAACTTTAAACATTACCTTCAGAAAACATACATGTCATCAACACAGTTGTACAGAATGCGTTGTATGACATGCATGTTTTGATATATTTTTATCGAAACATGCATGTCATCATTGATGGTATCACGTCACTAAAAAAATTAAACTATACCATTCACCCCTCCTGTTTGTCGACGCCACTCATTTCAATTTCTACAATAAAGAACTTTTGTTTTAAAAATTACAACATTTAACTTAATTGTTTTGTTATTTATACATAACAATCGAAATTTGTAAGTGTTGCTTCTATTATCTGTTGTTCTTAATAGGCGCGCACTAATATGTGCGCCATATATGAGATAACACTTATCTGCGTGCCCTTATGAGGGTAAACCTATGTAAAAACAAATAGTATAACTGCGTTGTATAACTGTGTTACATAGGCCGCACAACTTGTGTTAGAAAAATAGCTAAAAAGATTATTTAGTTTATTTTGTAGTTTTCTGTAATATTTTGTCTCTTTATGATTTTTTCATAATTTTAAATAATTCTTATTATACAACAATTAATGATAAAAAATACACGATAAAAAATGTTATGTTATTAAATGGGCCTACATGCACGCATAACAAATTGTTGTATCAACTGACAGAGTTTACTGTCATCAACTAAATAAGTTACCATTTATTATTGAATAAGTTAACTTTTGGTATGTAGTGACGTGAATAAATTAACGCAATGTTATTTGTCGCGGAATAGAGTATCGCTAGACCATATATTGAGTGTCTATAGATACAATTTAAATAATAGTTTGCAGTTTTTATTTATTTTTAGGAAACCAATTAGGACTGGTTGTAATGGGTAACAAGATAACAAAGAAGAAAAGTTATAGTGAGAAGAGAGATGCCATTCGGAAAGGTAGTTCATTTCAGGGATTTTATTTGAGGGGCAAATAGGACTTTTTCCCCCGCTTAATGTTTATGAAAAATGCTAACCCCATGAGAAGGTTCAATTGTTGCAATTAATTTTCAAATATACTGTATATTATGTATAATTTAGACATGGAATTTTAATATCATAATCATTAAAAGACTTAGTATTGCAATATGGTGACATGACAATTTGAAGCAAAACAAGTCGGAGAAGTAAATTTTTACTAGGGTTAGAGCTAAGCTAACCCTAACCCTAATAAATAAACGTAACTATAATAAAATGTGTCCGCTTCGAATTGTCCGAGAACTATAATACAGAGTTATCAGCCACAGTAAAATTGATTATTTTGAAGGAAAATGTTCGCTTTGATAAAAATTGTACATTACCCTCACATAAAAGGCGGTGTAATTATTATTGAGAAAGAAGACAACAAAAACTACAATGTCATTGTCGCTAAGAAACACTAAAAGACAATAAACGGCATAGGCGCCGACTTTTGAAAAAAAATTGGGATTTTGATAAACGACACAGAACGGTTTTCTGAGTGGGGCGCGGGGCAAAAACGAAAAAAATCTCAATTTGAATGTAACATTTTTAGCTAAATTTCGAAATAACCTCGTTTTTTTGACCAAAATTTTTTATGTGATAACCTTTTTTATCTTATTTGCCCTATATTAATTGAGATATCAGGAGCCTTATTTTGAAAAAAACGTGTCATGGGCTTTTTAACAAAAAAAGTATTTTATTCTTGGATGGGGGAAAAAGTTTGAACTTTTACTCAACTTTCATTTTTAACGATTAGTGTCAACTTTGATTTAAAGAAAATTCTATTATATTTGCCCCCTTCCCCAAGGAAAAATTTCTTTAATGAGGGAGGCAGTTTACCCCCTGCTTCCTCCAAAATCGGTGCCTCTGGAAGCGGACTGCTGAAAAAGTCGAAAGTGAAGTCGTAGAACTTTAAAAGTAAAACTATAGGTAATACGTTTTCCAATGTAAAATTCTGGTATCTTGCTATTTAATTACAAAAGTTATGAAGTATAAGTTTTTGCATTCCTAATAGCTAAACTAGCGCAATTTGGTTAGAAGATCAATTACTAACATTACTCCCGAAAATATCAATCACCAACTAAGGACATACTCTTGATACAGACTTATCAAAACAATATGAAAAAGGATAAGGCAATAAAATGAGTGCAAGTTATATTGCTTATTACTTGTATCAAATGCTTGATTATGCATTAATTAACTCAATGGCCTCAACGCAAACATAGTATATCCATATTATCCTTAGAATGGTAATCTGGGGTGTAAACACATACCTCTTAAATGCTCCATAGCTCCTCTTCCAAAGCTCATAAAATGTTGAACTTCTAGGAATACCTCTAGTACTCCCCTAGTCACATTCAGGAAAAATTACTATATTGCCACATTGATATTGACTGGTGGGCGTGGCTTATTCCGGTGACTATACCTACTTTGGTAACCTGGGGTGTAAATACACTCAAATCTAATTACACGAGATTCTGCAGTGTTATTGATATAATAAAGTCTGATGTTGATAACCTAGTACTAGGACAAATGTTTCTGAGCAAAATGTACCCGACAAAATGCCTCAGACAAATGTCCATGGACAAAATATCCCTGTATAAAATGTTCCAAAACAAAATATATTAAGACAAATGTCTTAAGACAAAGTGTCTCCGGATGAAAGGTCCCGGCAAAACATATACAGGACACATGTCTCAGGATCAAATGTCCATGGTTAAAATGTCCCGGACAAATGACACGACAAAAAATGTCTGTATTCCTAACCTTAACCGGTATTTAGTGACTTTTTTCAGGAATATTTTGTCCGTAAAAATTTATCCGGGGAAAATTTATCCTGGGAATTTTTGTCCACTATGGATAACCTTGACCATATGGCTTTTGTACAAAACTTCAGCTGGTCTGCTTATTTAATTCCAAATTCTCAGCACATATAATCTATCGATATGTTATTATACAATAAATCTATAGTTTTATGACACCATACCCCCAACCAATAATGAATGATATTCCTAAGGCCTTTAGAAATAAAACTTGCAACTTTTAAACACAATTTTAAAGAAAACTGTTCAAAATACTATTTAGAATTGTATTATCATGAAAAAAATAGAGCTTAGTCAAGTTTTAAACTAAAAGCAGCAGGGTATGTTTACACCCCAGGTTACCAAAGTAGGGTGAAAAATTACAATAACGTTTAAGGGTTAAACACAGCAGCACATGATGATTAGTGTCTCTCAAAAATAAAAAAATTATATGTCGGTATACTATGGTATTAACAGAGTGTTAATATATCTCTGCAGTAGTACCTTTATAAATCTCATGAGAAATGTTTATTGGTAACTCGAAGTCATAAAGGAAATATAATCCATCAGTGATGGAATTGATTATGAAGCATCTGTTCCATCGCAGTCATCTAATGCAAGAAGATAACATTAGAGATAATAGAGACTGAGATAGATTTTAAGAGCTCTGCAATGTCTTAATAGCAGCGTTACTATATATACTTGAATACTAGGACCATGTGATAAATACATGTGATATATAATTAATGAAGCATAGAAAACAATATTAACTAACATATGCAAAATATTTTCTTAACACAAACATATTCCATAAATTAATATAAAAATGCTTGGCTGCATA
>JAQIXG010004878.1:0-12216 GCA_034700105.1 Oconnorella tubifera | reverse complement strand
GTCTAGTCTTATACGGAATATGTAAAATTTAAATAAAAAAATTGAAAAGAAGTTAGCTAAAAACATGATCAAAAATAGTAGATGTATATCATGGGGGTTATAAAACCAGCTCTTGGTAGCTATCTATTTAACCTGCAATATCGTCAAGTAGATACAAATATATGTTGATTTTTTTCGATATATTTGTAGACATTTACTGTTCGTAAGCGATGTCTTCATTTATAACTAATTAAATTTAATAGTTTTATATTTATTGAATGTATAGAATTGCGTCAATGCTAATTTCTGAACTACGATAGGCGTGAATAAAATATTTTCAATATTTTATTCACGCCCATCGTTGTAGGCGTGAATAAAATATTGATTAGACACTTGTTAGTGTCTGATCATAATATAGCGGTGGCCTCTGTCTAATGAAATATTATTAATGTTCGATCCAATATCTTCTTTAATATGAGTAAAAGAATGGCAGCAGAATCGATCTCAATATATATTAATGTTCTATTGGATGTTTGAATCTTCATCTAAAAAACGCATTCCTACATAATATTAACTGCTTCTATGCTGGAAATAAGGGTTTTAGGACGATTCGTCCCCGGACGGTTCGACCCCGGACGGTTCGTCTCAGACGATTCGTCTCACGGACGGTTCGTCTCGCGGACGATTGGTCTCGCGGACGATTCGTCTCAGTTTTTAAATATATTGATAAAAGTTTAAGATAGCAAATAAAGTATGAAATAATTATTAAAATCAATATACGAGCTATCGCAGTTATTTAGTTTCTGCAGATTTGGATTATTATCAGGAAAACCCCTCTAAGTAAATGGTAATTTATTTTGAATAATAATTTACATAATAAAAGTTTATACAAATTTGTGATAAAAACAGTTTTTACAAAAGGAAAGGACTACGATACGCTTCTTGCACGTAAACCCATGATAGTACACTTGTCACACGAGTACAACATAAAACAAAATAATAACAAAAAGGAAGAATATTAATAACAAAAACACTCAAGAAATGAAGGGAAATAATGAAAAAAAGAAAATAGTAAAAAATGGTATTGAAAAATTAAAGGAAATAAAAAAATTAAAGAGCACTTTTAAAAAAGTACAGAAATTAATTTAAAATAAAAACACACTTAAAGATAAAGAAATATAGAATGAAGCAACAAAAAACTAACTCTGAAGGCTGCTTAAAAAGTTGCAAGGTATTTTTTTGAGACAAATCGTCCGCGAGACGAAACGTCCGGGGACGAATCGTCCGGACACAGAAATAAGAACGTGTGCTCAAATTGTGCTAAGATTTTTGTCTAAATGCAATGAAATTTAAAATCTTACTTTAAATTAATTATAAAATAATCGTTATTGAAATAAAGTATAAGTTAGAAAATAAATACAAAGAATTTATAAAGTTTCGTACAATAAAAAAGAAGTTTAGTTTCGCGCTTTTTCTAAATCTTCCTAAAAATGAATAATATCAACATTCAAAAGTCAAGTGCGGAAACAAGTCGTTATACGCCGTTTCAGTCACGAAAGAACTCTGCGTAGAAATAAAACTACATTTATAATACAAAAATACATTTTTCATACTTTGTTATTCTCATCTCCACGTGCTGCAGCTGGTTTTTACAATTGAATTCGGCAATCATCATCTTGCACAGAAATGTAGACTTTTACTGAATTGAAAAAATTTCTTCCTTTTACTCGTTGAATCAGTCTTCTAAAAAATTCAAATAGTGGAGTAAAACGGCAATTTTTAATATTTTAAAGGCAAAATTGGATGTAAATAAATTTGACATATTCTATTCCTTATATAAGTAATCGAAATCGTTAATTTTAACGCTACATATTAGCATTTCTGATCATACGCAGAGAAAGCAAAGATATATTACAATTCAGTATTTAAATTTACAATCTAAATGTTATTTGTAACATTCGTCAGCTATTTAATGCAGTTCATGATATTATTTCTTGAGAATTTGTCTATTTAGTCACCTGTTATTCGTGAGTCTATGGAAGCCCCCTCCTAAAAATCAAGGGGACAGCTGCCTCTTCTTGCCATTGATGTGACTTAAATAACAATAGCTCCCTCATTCTAGGATCGAGGGAGCATGTGACAAATAAAAATCTGGCCTCAGTCTCCACTGAGTTGAGAGCAAACAATGGTAGGATGAACCCTTGGGAAGATTGTTTGGTTTTCTTTGAAAGCTAAAAGTTGATTTAGTCCGACTAACTGGTCACGTCAGCTTTTGTGTGGCAACACTTCAAAAGCAAAGAAGAAGACGAGAATCGATACCCGCATACAATAGTCATCAGTCAGAAAGAGAGAGTGAAAACTTTTCAAAAAAATAGCCGCGTTCTGGTTGATATCGTAAAATATTTCGGATCAATTTGAACTTAAAAATAATCGTTATATTAATTCTTACAATGTGATTAGTTTTAACCTAGAATTTAACTAATTTATCAGTCGATGTTTTGAATAAAGTTATATCACATGTAATTGTCAAAATAAAAAAGCCCTTAATTTATCTTTAGTTGAAAATAATTCATCTATATTTTAGGCAGTTATATATATTTGAAAGGATTAGATGAAAATATTACGCTCAAAATTAATACTCATCTGACGCCGAGTTCTATTAATATTATAATTTATCAGCAAGACTTTATTTTTCATATTATTATGTCATTAGTCTCAATTTCCAGTTATAATAGAATTATATATAGAGACTCGCTCTGTCTTTCAAGAGCTGAATCAAAACCTTATAAATTAAAGTTTCTAATATTATTTTGCTTTGTAAATACTGTTTATTGAATCTACACTACTTTATTCAACGTGTCCTTTTGTCCATTTATTTTCAAGATTCAGTTTGATTCAGTTGTTGATACCAACACATCATTATTTTTGAAACGATGATCATTAGCGCTAACACAGTCTTTTATAGTAATTGTTATTGTACTTTACTTCATGATGAAGTATGTTTACGTGGCAATGCTCTCCTAAACCTTACGACTTGATCATGATAAAAAGGTGTAGCAGTTGGCAATATGAAAGGATTAGTATGTTTGTCATTTCGCATTACGTTTTAAAAGCAATTCAATAGTTTTAATAAAAGGAGTTTAATGATTCTACTCATTACAAAGTTTATTATTATTTTTAACAGAGTAACATTGCTGTTTTTTACTTAAAAATAAAGAGTAAGATAAGCCTATGTTCATTTTTCGAAAGTAAATATTTTAGAGTATATGGAATTCCAATATATATGCAATTCTAACACCATTGTTATATAAAAACAAATTAATAACATATATATATCAATAACATTTAACCTCTAAATTTTAAATATTTTATTGACAACAATTCAACAAACACACTTTACTAGTTACAATCTGAACATGAATAAAAACTGAAAATACTGATCGATACGCTTATGATGTATTTGTCATCAAATTGGTTAAACGATTGCTCTTAGTCTGCCACTTCTCCACTTCTCCGTTTCCACTAGACAAGTAGATGAATCGATTTAGGTTCTTAATTAACTAATTAGAAAAATATAACAATAAGTTTTATGAAATCATAGATTAATATCAATTAAAGGAATTAATGAAAAAACGAAATAAAATTATTGACTTTGCAAGAAGTTCAACTAGTGCGGCTGAGACAAAGAGATTATTGGACATAAATTTACGATTTCCAAATAAAGCTTATTCTGATTTTCTATTTAACATTCGTATTGAAGGTCAATTTTCTTGTACATTAGCATTAATGTATAAGAAAATTGGTTATTGTGAATTTTACTTTTTAAACATCATCGTTTAAATAATCTCGAAGTTAAAGATTGAGGAATGTTATTAGAGCCTGCAGATTCATTGAACGGTACAGATCCAGTTTTGTTTTTGTAGGTCGCCGAGTGACAAATGCTGATGATGGACTGCGCAGCTGAGTTTGATCGATCACTCGTTTGTTCTGCTAATTAGAAAATCATACGACTTGCTCGCGATTTGGTGAATTCTCATCGAAATCTGTTTGTCGATCGATATAGCATGGTCTTGACACGCAAGAGCTAGTAGTCAGAGTAGAAACACAGATACTTAATATTCGAATTATAAATAATGGGTATAACATGCAAAGTTCCTAAACTATCATTTTTGCATATAATGTTTTCAAATTTGATCTAACTTTTCTAATAATTATTCTTGTATTTTAATGTAATATAATATTTCAACAGTTTGTAATTATTTCATTTATATCCATTTATGAAACATTAAATTTTCGTCACGTCTATTTTCTTGTATGTTTGTGCGTGCTATTCAATTTAATTTTATTACTGTCCATGCATTTATTTTTTATACTTAATGTGAATTTTCTTATTTTCCTTGTCGATCATTTAATTTTGTTTGTTGGTGAATTAAAATTTACACATATTGAAAGTTACAGTGTAGGCAGGCTAATTTGTAGCTTATAAAGTTTTTTCACGTTAAATTATTGTTCATTCCAAATGCGAATTCATTCGCATGTAGCACAATGCTCTCTAACGACATATGATTTATGACTCGAAATGTAAATATTTACAATACAAACATTATATTTTCTGCCCTTTCACTCTATTGTCTAAACCTCTTTCAACGTTAAATTCTCAATCATTCGCGTGAAATTTACTCAATGCTTTCTCGTCGTCTCATTCCAGTCGACCGACTTTCCTTTCAACTTTCTCTCTCTCTCGCACGAACAAACACACGACGACTTGCTCTTGCCCAAAAAAGGTCATGACGTCACCTCAACCCTTTACCGTCTGCTGACGCGTGACGTCACACCGCTACGACATATTCGATTAGATTGAGCCCGCGTCCCTCTCTCCTGCATTGATTGATTTTCGGTCGTTTTTTTCGCGCCCAAATGGAACGGCGGGAAAGTCACGTGGCGAGAGATTTCCACTCGCGAGAATCGGATGTAAATTGCGCGCGACATGTAATCAATGAGCGACGATTGAGCTCACGACGACCCGAGCGAAGACGCGGGGAAAGAACGAAAGAGTTGGGACACTCGGGTCGTATTTGGACGAACGACAATGGACGTCATTAAGAAAGCTAATAACCGATAAAAACACGTGACTTTAGGTTTTAAGATTATTAGAATATGATTTTTGTGCCAGTAGTAACTGTAAAGTATGCTATAAAAAGTATAAAATTATCTAAAAATATTATGATGCTCCGCGTTATTGAAGCAATGATTCTTATTATCTCGATTATTATGTGACTCTTCATCAATTGGTTAACGTTCAAAGGATACGAGGATGTTGGCCAAGCTCGGTATATTATTTCAGCTGACGGCTTGTGAATAATATGAATAATATATAAAGAGCTATCTTTTTGTCTTTGTGTTTCACATTTATTTCAATTATGATTTTTTTAATTTTCTTGATATCACATTATCTTTCTGTTTATGTCTGTCTAACGGTTATTCGTGTGCCTTGTAAATTCTCTTTCTTTTTCTCTCTTTCTTTCTTTCTTTCTTTCTTTCTTTCTCTCTCTCTCTCTCTCTCTCTCTCTCTCTCTCTCTCTCTCTCTCTCTCTCACACCGTTGCATGGCGCTCTATGCTATCCCCTATTGACGGATGTTGCTAAAGATTGCACTACGCCTGGGTATACGTCTCGGAGTCTCGGTGACAGTGCTATAACAACGACTTCGCTAAAACAGTAAATTCAATTACTATTGTTATTCATTACCTTAAGATTTATCAATAAAATGCTAAAGATTTAGATAGTCAATGTTATTATACATTAAATACTTTAATTATTTATTTTCTTTAGCATAACTTAAAATCGAAAATGCACTTTGTTTATAAAGACAAATTTTTGTCTAAATTGCTTTTCTGCAAAAACGTCATAATTACAGTGAAACTGCTCATTCGTTTAGTTGACTTATTGAGAATCGCTTTTTAATTTTTTTAGGAATTCGTATTAGAACAATTATTGTGTATTTCTCATTGGCCTCTATTATTATTATAATTATTATCATGATCGAACTTCTAATAAAGTTATTTCACGACATTATTACGAAAGAAAAATGAAATAGACTGCTTGGAATAACTGGAATCTAATTTTTTGGTAAGGTTTAATAATGTTTTTTCTTATTTGTTGTATAGTATAATAGTAATACGGCTTATAATCAGTTAATATTTTGTCGATCATCTATTAATTAACATAAATATTTAATGCCATTGCGCAGCAATAACGTTACCGGAATATAATTCAATTATAATGATATAATAATCATAACAATAATATAATTGATAGTTTTTTATTGATTTCAATAAGTTTAATTGATAAAAAATATAAATCAAAGATTATGTAAAGTAAAAATGCGAATCAAGTCAACTGTAGGCTATTTAAACATGATGCAATATATCAAAGATCTGATTGCAGCAGTAGTTGAGGCAGAAGCAGAGATTATTTTTACTTGTTTAATGAAGTGAATATCAATTCGCCGAATTCATATTTTGCAATATTTGATAGAACAGAGGATTTGCAAAAACAATTGCAAAATTTATTTAATTAAATGTATTCCTGATTTTCTTATAGAAAATCAGGAATACATTTAATTAAATAAATTTTGAAAATCTACACAGTAGATATATATGGCTTATTAAGTTAATTCTTCACGTAAATTAGAAGATGAAAGGGTTTACAATTTACGAAATTAGAGCATTTATTTCTTTTTAAAGTAATCTGATTCGCTGATGCAAGATTTGTATTTTCTACGAAAATTAAAATTGATGTAATGTAAAATTTATTTTGTTCCGCTTGATTATGATAGGATTGAATATACTGTACAGTGTACACGACTGATATTTTGCATTATCTTGGTATTAATGAAAAGAAGCCACATAAATACATTATGATAATTTTAATGTAGATCTAATGACAAACATTATCATTTAAATTCGTTTTATTTATAACTCAGTACTACTTATCTACTATGTTTTTTCTCTTGTGAACTTTTTATTCATTTTTTAATTCTTACCACACAAACTTACAGGCCAGGTCCAAAATTCTTGAAAAAATTTCTAGTAACAATATTAATCAAACACTCAACGAAATAACTCCAAATGTAAAAGTAGCGAGTTACTTTTTAAGCTTTATTAATATCATCAAGACATTAAGATTTGTCTGTATCATTTCCACAACGTTGATTAAGTAGCTGAATCTTTTTTTCTACCATTTCCTTTTCAAGACGTAAAAAAGTTAAAATCTATTTGTATAAATACCTTCAGCTTTATCCATCTACATTATCGATCGCTAATATCTCATAAAATATCATCTCAATACCTATTATCTCCTGAGGCACGTGAGCACTTCTATATTTTGCAGCCTCTTATTATGAATGCTCATCATGTTCAGTTTTCTTCCGGGAATCAATCTCTACTCGTCGCCTTTGGACCCTTTATTGCGCATCAAGTAGCTGCTTGGTATTCTCCTTTAAAGTACTGCCTTGGGAGACTTTTGAGAAATTATCCCCAATGGTCGCTGTAATACGACGAGTAATCGAGTTGTAATATAAAAATCGTTTTCGTTCATCTTAACACTTAGCGGACGCAACAGGGAATCGCTTTTTGTCAGGCTTTTTTGAGAAATTAAGATTGATTGAAAGGATTGCTTTCAAATAAATTGACGATTGTATACGGTTATGGCAATGATGAAATTTTTGGGACGTAAAGAAAAGTGTTAGATTTAGAGATAAATAAAGTGGTATCTTATCAAATATATATATCTTTTTCAAACCACTTGTAGAAAAAGTTAAAAATGTAAAAACATTAAGTGAATAAGAAGTTTAGTAATATAAACTGGTATGTTACGCAATGAAATATATAAACAATTGTCATTAACAAATATTAAATTTAGATAACACATTTAGATAAAAATTATTGAAATCTTATAATTGCCTTTACAAATCACTATCATTTTAGAAAAATGTAATAAAATTGACCATATAACTTGAATCTTAATGTTGTTACAATTATGAAATTCTAACACACGCAATGGTGGTATCATACATATTTTCGTGTTTCAATACAATCATTGTTGAAGTCTTGCTTGTTGAATTTCTCACTTTTTAATATTGCATTAAATTTGTTATTTAACTCCTTTTTATTCTAATATCTCTACACTTAAATTGCCATCGAATTATTTTATCGAAGCGCATTACACAACCGCTTACAGAAAAAAAAACTGTAAGTGTCCGTCACGATTCGATCGCTCCCGGTAATTTTCCCCCTCCCACCCCCGTAATTTTCCCTCCCACCCCGGTAATTTTTACTCTTCCCCAGCCCCGACCACTTGCCATCCATCTTGGGCCCTCGTAACTGATGACCGCACGATCATGAATACGAAATTAACGCTTCCTCGCCTGCTGACGCGTAAGAAAGGATGTTTTCGTTCCTTCGATATTCGACCGGATCCATGTGAAGCAAAAATGTGGCAATTAACGAAGGCAATAACTTGCCTCAAGTGCGCATGCTTGTATTTTTCGCATCGATTTTAGCTCGAGACATTTCACGATAAATTTGGAAATGTAATTCGGCTCCGATAAGTATTGCGTTTGCAATTGAAATAGAAATTGTTTTATTTTATGCAGGGTAAAATAAAGAAATTAATGTTTGTAATGATGTTGGGAAGATGGGTAATGTATTTTAGATTTATACTTTTGAGATTTATAAAAAAAACCACTAAAGTAAATGTATTTCTAATAGCGTGAAATAGTTGCAATTTCTTGTTTAAGCTAAAGAATAAGGCTGAAAACGTTGAAAATAAGTTACAAGGGCTTCTTGAGCTATTGAACCCTACTGAGTGATTAATTTCCCTATTAACTTATGTGTTTATTAAATATATATATAATACCAGAATAGAATATATAAAAAGTTTTTTTTATCGTATTTTAAGAACTTCAATCTTATTTCAATTAAGGTATCATATATTAAAAAATGAAATAAATAAGAAACCATTTGAAATTCAACAAGGAAAAAACAACTCTTAACAAGTCTAAATCGTTTAATTACGACTTAAATTGCAATCGATGTTTTTAAAGCACATTAATTTGTTCATATCGTACTTGCATCTGTCCCGGATCAATGATAGTTTAGTACTACAGGTCACTGCAGACGAGATATTTTCGTTCACAAGTCAATTTTTTCATCGCAGAGTCGTCGATGAAGTATTTTCAGTAACGGTGAATGTTTGTAAAGATTAGCTGAGGAATAAATCAACAAATGTCCCTACATTGTCGTTCTTTACTCGCATCAGATGACAACGTGTTTGTTTCATCTGATATATGGATGTTTGCTCTAAATCAACCCATGCATTTAAGCATGACACTTGGTAAAAATGTTCAGTAAATTCAATGAGAGTTGAAATTTAATATTAAAAAAAATTAAAATTGTTTGTTTATTTCATGCGATATTAAATTTAATATAGATTAAACAATTAAAGATAAAAAGATCGTAAGCAAAATTGTTAAAACTTGATATCTATCATCAGCATTTACAAAATGTTATCATCTGTAATTTTGTTCATGCGCTTTCTCTCAAATTTTTTTTTTCATGTATGAGCTCCGATGGTCACATCTTTTTGATAAACAATAACAAACTGTTTTTCAAATGCAGTCAGACTTCTACGAGTATTGATTATTGAGATGAGCGACCGAGGTATAACCTGACTGACTGTTGCAGTGTTGAATCTAACGCTTTTTCTCTGTTTATTGTTTATAATGTATGTTTTAGATTCTATAGGCGACTATGACGATACTTCTATGTACAGTTTCTTTACTGTTATTTCATCATTTTTGTAAGGTTGTTAATAATGCTGTAATGCTATATTTATATTATTCAGTTATACTAAATTATACTCAAGCATATACTTTTTCAAATCTGTAGTTATTATCAATAAGTTTTCATTAATTAATAAATTCTGCACTCTCTGTAGCTCTGTAAAATATACAGATTTTAATTTATGTTAACATTCCGAAAAAGAAAAGTACAGTTTAAAGATTTTAGGTCTACGAAGCTGCATCAATTAATCTTTAGAGTTTATAGAGAATATTATGCGCCAACTTATAAACGAAAACTTTGTTTTTGAATTAAATTTTATGTACTATTTTTTTCAATATTTTCTTCCTTTGCTGATTTATGTACTAAGTAAAATAGTTTCGCCACTCCGTATAATTATAAATGCACCAGAGTTAAATTTTTGCGTTGATTCTATCCTTGCATAAAAATCTCCCATTAAAATTTTACTTGGTAAGCGACTCAAAATTTATTCCGAATTAAAAAGAAGTGAATTCGGCATTATATACAGCCTGATGTGTTTCTACGCACACGCTCAAGGCGCATTGAGGATCTTTTCGTTGTAAAAGATATTCAATGTCTCTTCAACACTGAATGTCGCTGGAAATAAAGTAAAAAATTGAAAATATTGTATAAATAATCGACAGAGAGCTCCACGTGCAGTTTGGCGCACAGTTCAACTAATAGTTCAGCGTATAGTTCTACGAACAGTTCGTTCACGAATTCTTTATTTAGGCCTACTATGCATACATAGAACTCGTCTTTTAACAGCATTTACGATTTTATTCTGTTACAATTTTTTGAGTCAAATAATAAAATAAATGCAATGATTTTTGTATATTATATTCAACGCTTTTACAATGAAACTTTTATGAGGACCTGTAATCCATTTTAACGTTTGTGTCAATAAAAAAAACAATCTTTTAACTCGAAATTATTTGTGCGGTCTACTACAAAGTTCACGAAATTTCACTGAATTTCTAACTTTGGGCTGCATCAATCGATCTCAGAAATCACCGTTGAGTGTCTAATTCAATTCGGGTTAAGATCAGATCTTGTTAAGATTGAGCGGATTGCAAAAAAGGGGCCAAGAATAAATTCTTACGAGTGTGCTTTAGGTTCGTGTACAGGTTACGAGGTAGTATTGAGGAGTTGACTGATAAAGGCCCGCAGTCGCATTAGTGAATCTCGTTCATCGATCATCCGCTTGGACTAATGGTCGTCGAGATTACATCGTCGTCAACCACAGAGGAATGCGTTACCATTTGCTCTAGTGAATAACATTTGACTTGATAGAAGAGACAGATAACAGAAGTGTACTTCTATTAGTGTAAATAAGAATTAGAACGAAAAGGAAAGACGTTTTTCTCCGCTATGTGAAGAGTAAATATAAGCAAAGAATGAAAGGAAATAATTACACAACTTTCTAAAGAATTTACTGAAAAAAGAATATTTTCAGGTATAATTTAAAATAAATTAAATCAAAGCATTCAATATGAAATTGATTGCTTCGATGCAGTTAATAGAAAACAGATCGACATAGTCTATAAATGAACATATAAGAAAGTTTAAAGAAACACTTTCCGCGAATATGTTATATTTTTTCTCAAAACGACACCATTTTAATGGTTCCGGTTAATCGTATTTAAGTTCAAACAATAGTTTTTAGGAGTTATAAATTTAAACGTTATTAGACACGTTTGAGACTTTTTAACTTAGCACAAAAAATATAAACACGAGTCTGAGAGAGTAAAAGATGCAAAAATATTACACTGTAGGCCATCAGACAAGAAAACACTGAGAAGAATATCAATATATCGATGTTGAGAGACACGAAGAAAAACATTTATCGTTTTGTCATTTATAGAAATAATATCGAACAGCATAAGAGAAGAACCAGAATCTGTGATAAGAGTACGAATGAAGAATACGCGTAGAACTCATACATCAACCGACTATAAGATAAAACTAGAGAAGTAAAACTAAAAATAAATTAACTTTTTTGTACTAGTAACTCAATTTTATTCAAGCGATATAGATTTTACAACAAAACAACGGAATTTGAGATGAAATGCGGTCGTCACAAAGCGTTTTTACTGATGATAAAAAGAATTTTAGCTAAAGAACTCCAATTAAAAATTATCGGTTTTGTTACAAGGAATTAATTTAGTTACAGGAGATATATTTGTACAAATATATTAATTATGGAGATCCACTATAATAACAGTGCCTCTCCTTAATTAATTACATCAAAATTAAATCTGTTCTTCTTTTACATAAGGTAAAACAGATTTAATTTTGATTTAATTTCGTATTGAAATGTAATGACCGGAAGCAGGTGATTTCCCCCCCCCCCCGGAGATCTCCCCCCCGGTGAT
>JAQIXG010004877.1:0-12221 GCA_034700105.1 Oconnorella tubifera | reverse complement strand
GCACCAACACCTGCACCAACACTTGCACCAACACCTGCACCGACACAAGCACCAACACAAGCACCAACACCTGCACCAACACAAGCACCAACACCTGCACCAACACAAGCACCAACACAGGCACCGGCACCAACCTACCCCCCTCCCCCTCCCCCCTGTCAGCACGGTGATCAGCCTACAACTACTACTACTACAGAGAAACCTAAAGGTAAGACCCCCTCACATCCCTCGTCTTTCTACGAGACCTAGGGGCTGTGCAGCACCCACCCGGAGGCTACATTTGTTTAATCATACGTACAAAACATGTTTAAAAAATATAATCATAAAAATAGTGTAAGAGAATATTTGTTAAGTAAATAAAACAAAGGTCGAGAGGTCAGATTTGTCATTTTACCACTCTGCCCCCACCCCTTCCCTACCCCTTCCTCCCCACACGCAGAAAACTGTTAGCGCTTCCTTCATAAAAAGAATTCCTTTTATGTTCATTTTTTGATGAATTTAAAATGCACACCTTTTTAAAAAGAGAATTTAGCTTATAATGGGTCCTGTGTTTCACAAAAACTTGCAACTGATCACATATATACCTCTGTTGCACTTAAACTACACAAAAGTATAGTAACTGCTAGTAATTTACTTTTCGTATACTATATCAAGTTCTCTGTGATATAGATATAAATCTCGTTATCGATTGAATAATATTATATTATATCATATATCAAAAAAATACCTTACTACATTATTAAAATCTGTTTTAAAAATGAAATTAAAAGTAATATTTTCGTTTTTAACAGATAAAAATGATGATGATGAAAAGAAAAAAGATATTAAAAAGAACCAAGATGATTATGGAAAGAAACTTGATGATGGGTCTCACAATAACGATGATAAGAAAGGAAAATCTGATAAAGATGATGATAGTAACAAAAATAGAAAAAGATAGATCATTATCAATTTGTCAATTTATCAATCATCTGCAATACATTTATGAGCATAAACCTATATATAGTATATATATATATCCAACATTAAATAAAGGCGTTTTTACTTAAGTGTGTATAAAGTCACTATATTTAATAATATATTCCCAAAAAAATATATAAAGCTAAACATGTATTTTTAAAGTAGCCATAATTTGAAAAACTTATAAAATACGATTGTAATGTTGAATACAGGTAACTATCACTGCTGACGACTATTTATAATGGAATACTATTTATAATGTTCAAATATCTTATATATAAAGTGCACATTAAAATTAAAGGTGTTTGTATATAATTATACGTTAAATTCTAGCTTTCAATGTATAATAATGGTGTGATTTTTTGCGTTCTATTTTGAATATTATATGCCTCCCCCTTTCTGAGTTTTCATTTTAGTCAATCATCAATAAATAAATCAATATTTTATTATTTAATATCAATTTATACAAATTTCTATCTATAACACAATATATTTTTTGTTCTAAATAACTTTTGTATTGTAAGTCGTCATAAATAATATAAATAATAATAAAACAGAAAAGCTAGAACTGGTATAGATGCATAAATACATGTGACAATCAATCATTATGTCAATTATATTCTGCACTATATTATAAAAAGCTTTAACCAGATTATCATAGTCTTAATATTGCCATTTTAGTATTTATTTAATTATTATCACAACAATTAGCGTTTAATATCTAGATTATTAATGTCAAGTAAGTACTCAAGAGTGCAACAAGTAAAGCGAACTATTTATAATCACAGAATTACTAACTACTTATAAAAATGCTATCACAGTTTGTAAAGATAGATCTACTAAGCTTAAACAATATAAAACTTTCTTCATTGTAATAATACAATAAAAAAGAGTGAAAAATCGCTTATAAGTGCAGAAGAAACGCTAAATAAAGATGTGAAACTGTTCAAAACAATTCAACAGCACATTAGAACCACATTTTCAAATTAAAAGAAATCTGCTATTTACGATTTTGAAATCATTTAATGTTAAAAAATATTTTTAACCCTAAAACTGCTGATAATAAATGCTAGCAACATTTGCTATGAGCTGAAGATTCAGTTGAAGCAGGTCCAAGTACAATTCTTTGATCTGTTTCTGAAGCATTAAGAACTGACGTTGCTTTTAAAACCTAAAAAAACAACCAATATCAACAAATTTTTAACACACAAACGTAAATTTAATATTTACATAATAACTAAAATCTGCTACCTTTATTAAATAGTCAAGATTACAATATAAAAAAGATTTAAGATAGATCATACTTGCTCCACAAGGAAAGAAGCAGCTTTTTCAATGTTGAGATTATTCATCGCCGAAACTTCATACCAGCCTGTAAATGCATTCTGTCGACAGAACGAGTCCATGTCCTTATCGTTACAACCTTTTCCTTCTTTCTCTAACTCATCGCACTGAAAATACACACACCTTATTATTGCGGAACAAACCGATATATAACTACCACTGAAACAAATAGGCTTGAATTCAGATATCTTGCTAAACTATACCATTTGTTTACAAGACTAAACTATGCCCCCTGTTAAAAGTTTAAAGAGTAAATAATGAAATGAGCTTCGCAGAGCTAATATCTACAATAGACGGAAAGGCGGAACATTATCTTACATATATTTCAATAATTCAATTTTATTTAAATATTCAAATATAACCTTATTTCCCAGCAGCACACAAGGAATCTTCCTCCCATCTGTCAGTCTCACTTTACTGTCCAGATCTTCCTTCCATTTAATGGCAGAGTCGTAAGTAGATCTGCGCGACACGTCGTAGACAATAAAACAACCAATGGCTTCTTTGTAATAGACACGAGTCATTTGGCCAAAACGTTCTTGGCCTTATTGTAAAAAACAACACCTTTTTTACTTTCAATTATAAAATAAATACTGCAAAATATTTGATACCAATATATTCATTGAAGTTTGTAGTATAATTTGCATAAATTCAATCAAAACAATAACTTGACAAATAAATTAAATTCCTAGTTTAAGTGTTTCTTGAAGATTTATAGTAAAACAAACACGACGCAAACCCGCTATGTCCCACAGTTGCAGCCTCACTACAGTATCAGCGTCCCAATTAAGCACCTTAAGTGCAAAGTCAACACCTATCTGATTTATTACGTTAAGACTTTCACATTTAATTTAAAGTCACATCAGCACAAATATAAATAAATAAATTTAAATAGCAATTTAATATTTAAACTTAAACGCTGGATTTTTAACAAAGTTATTCAAATGCTCTTCCTTCTAATTTCTCAAAAAGATTATAAATACAGAATTAAATACAAATACATAACTCAAATACATCTAAATACAAAGGATACAGTGGCTCTGTAATGAGCAGAAAACGTTTGATGTACATAGCGTTTAATAAAGCTTGTCTTGCCTGTACCTAAATCACCAATGACAAGTATTTTAAAGAGGTGTTCTTTTTCTGGTCTAGAAACTGAGTCACTTGTCGCAGCCTACAATAGCAAAAATCAATAAATAAAATAACGTACAATTAACTTCAGAGTTTCATTTTAATTACAATTAAATAATCATAAAAATCTGTCATTTAATAAATAAATACGTAGCCTAATATGCTTACCATATCGTTGATAAGTTATCTTCTAATATTATATTTAAAACTATTTTATTGTTAAACCTAGTATATAATAGATAGACCTATTGTTGTAATTTTATTATACGAGTTAAATTAAATAACTGCGCTATACAAGCACGCTGTATATCTAGGCCTAATTTAAGTTTACTGCACACATTAAACAGAATTGAATCTTACTTATTAGATATAAAATTAATATGGACTTTGAATTCTTCACTAAATACAAAGCATTGTTCTGTAGTCTATGGACTTTGTTCGACACCTTTTTTCTCGTCTAAATTCTCAATAAATAAGAGGGAGTGTGCCACAATTGTTTACATGTCATATGATAATAGCTCAGTGGGAACTCCAAGGGAAATCCCAATGCTGATTGGCTAATTAGAGATGACTCATATATTTCCTGCAATCTCATTGGACGATGGATGAAATATTATAATTAGTATCCGTGACTTGATATGCGCACACAGTAGAGGCAAGTCGACCAATAAGAAAGCGTTATTCTAATTCATTTAATATAAGACTTAATTTAATAATTTAGGATTCACTATTTCTTTTCTGGACTCATTTGGTACTCATTTCTGTTAAATATTGAACGGCTGAGTCAACCGCGATTGTTTTTGATGCAGGAATCGAACTCTAACCTTCAAGATAACGAGACAAAAAATAAAGTAAAATCTTATAGCACGCTAAATGCACGCTAAATGCACACGCTGTCCAATAGAATGTGATATGTAAATTATGTCAATTTTTTGTTAACAACTAAAGATTTTATTTGCTGCATGTGTGTCGTGATGTAAATGTGTAATTGAACTAAGTAAATAAATAATAGAATAAACGTATAAATAGATAAATAAACAGATAATAAAATAAATAAAATAGATAAATAGATAGATAATAAAATAGATAAATAGAAGGACGATGGCCTCTGCATTATCTGACGATGAGTTCCAACGAATGCAGGTTATTTGTTTATTATTTTTCTTTAAATTTAATTCAAATAATGAAATTAATGTCGCGTTACCTTTATTTCTTAGGGTTAAGTCTAACCCTATGTGTGCTGTTCATTCCATCTGAATTCAGCGTAATGTTATGCGCCTGAAATATTATACAATATAAATCATAACACTATGTAAGAGAGGGGGGCACTATATATAATATAAACCGTTGCATCAATATAATAGTATACAATACAACAATAAGAGTATAATAGACCTCAGTTCTTGCAGTCGAACTATTTATGAGACAATCCTATATCGTTGCGGCGTCGTCTCCAAAACTAGAGACGACGCCGCAACGATAATAGAGGAAGAAATCGCTGCGGCGTCTCCGAGCGCGGGGAAGTCGCAGCGATTTTACTGTAGATGAAGAAATCATAACGCGGGATCTTTACTATTACAACTGAACAAAGATATCTGTAATGAAATCGACACCGCGTACCATATGTATACAATAAATATATGCGTATTTATGACAGTTGATTAATAAATATATTGATATTGACATATACATGTATGAAGTTTAATGATATATTAATGAAATTGTTAACAACATAATATCGGGTCATTCATGTTTAATTCATATTTGTTCTGATGTGACGTTCAAAGAATTGTAAATATCTGGAGCTTAATTCATCCTAATTTTAATGCTGTTAGCAATATATTTAATTGTTGCTTAACGTCACATCAGCTCAAAATAAACTCAGCACCTATCAACTAACAGCAAATAAAGTGAAAAGTTGATATTAAATGAATTTTACTTTAAAATGAATCTACTCACTTAAAATATATTTATTAAATTAATATATTTGCAAAGTTTAACTTTAAATTAAAAAACAAATAACACATTCTTCTTACCTGAAAACAAAGCGGCCGATAAATTGTCAAACACATTTGAAGACTTAAAATTAAAACTTAATTGAAATAAAGTTTAAATTTAAATCTAAATTAAAGACTTTCATATATGAATACAATATAATTCTTCTATATACAAATGTTATATCATATATAGGCTAGAATCTATATAAAGTAGGCCTACAGCTTAAAGTGTCAAAGTTCAAAGGTTAGGCCTTAATTATAACATGACTCATCACGAGGGATTGACCGAGTCATCTGATTGGTCAATCTCTACTCAGTGACGAATCTGCAATATATATTTTGAGGGGGTCACAAAAATTGCTCAGCTTTTAATTTGATCAAATAATTCTAAGTCGATTGTCTGGATAAAGATATAGCATAAATAAAGGCTACATTATTAAAATCTAATCTACATTTAAAATCAGTGGCGTCTTTTAAGGGGTAGGGGGGAGGCGAGAATTTTTTAATGGGTATTGTTGACGTATAAGTTGATTAATTAACCCTCTTTTTAATTTTAAAAATACTTTTCTTGTAATTAATTTTTTGAATAATTTTAACTTTTCATTCTTTTGTTTATAACTCGGTCAGTTTTTATTTGAGACAAGATATTCTTGCAGCCCTCGTTGAGACGAGTGGCTCCCAGGTGAATAGCAACCCCTAGGTGCTACATAAATCTGGTGTTTGGTGTAATATATCCCTGTTATTTATTTGCTGCAATGCTTTTATTTTATTCATCGAGGCTGCACTCTATTCAGTACGCATAAAGTATATTTTTATTTCAGTTTCAACTTTTAGAATTAAGAGATAAGAATTATAAGTTGGATGATGCTTGCAAGAGACAAGAAAAAGGTATCTGTTACTTCTATCTAGTGATCCGACAAAACGCCCCGTCAAATGGGCTCCAACTGTTAATTCTTAGGGTAGGGTTGCAGCTAGGATATGGGTTAGGTTTAGGATTGAAGCGAAGGTTAATGCTATTGTTTGGGTTTAATGTAGGCTTAGTTAGGGTTATTGAATGAGTTGACGGGGCTGTTTTGTCTGGTTATTGTATTCGGGGCCGTTTTGTCAGGTACCCTTCTATTTATTCAATATATCGTTATTGATACGTATTTATATCTAAGTTGATACAATTGCACTGAATTATTGACTGATTTCTGTCTTTTAGAAATCATTACACTTCGTGAACAGACGGGCCAACTTTGTAAAGACTTGGATAAATCTAATAAGGTACTTTATATTATTTCTTTTTTGTTTAATTCTAATTTATTAGTATTTAATCTTTTAAAAGTATATTTAACGTAATTTATATATAAGTAATTTAAAATCTTATATTTAACGATGTTGATAATACTGATAATAATGATGATAATGATGATAAAGTGACGTGTTTGTGTGACTAGACATTGAGTAAGAGCAAGAAAGCGAAAGAAGTAGAATTGTTGGTCCAAGAAAATGAATCGTTACAGAGAAAGCTGCAGAGTCAGGAAGACGAGTTCAGATTACAAAATGAAACATTAATGAAAGAACTTGGGCAGGTTTGTGCATTCTATTCATAGTCTAAATCAAGTCTTTTAAAAAGGTGTTAATTTTAATTTTTTTATAAATGTTGAGAGACTGACAAGAATCGCTGGATTAAGTGTATTGCTAAAGGGTGCAACGAGTCTTAAATTACTTGATTACTCAAACTGTTTATATCTGTATTTTAAGTTTGAATCATAATAATGATAATGATGATAATAATGATGGTAATTTTTAGCTGGTTTCTATAAATGAAACGCTTGAATCTGACATTCAATGCTTAAAAAATTCCGGGTCTGCTGGCCCCCCGAATAATTCAGATGGGGGGTCAGACATTCAACATGAAGCCAGGAGACTGCAGGCTGAGAACTCTGTTCTACAGGAAGCACTAAATGGTAGGGGGGGGTGGTGGGGGGGGTGATGGGGATAGATATTTTATCTAATTAATTTTGGATAATCATGTATATTATTTAATTAGAGGATATTATTACTTTATAGTCAAAGTTTTGCGTTTTAAATGGGTGTTGAATTTAATAGTTCAAATACCAAAATGTCTTTATAGACAATTACTTCCGTATTAAATGGGTGTTAAAATAATTAACTAAGTTCCTTATTCAAACGATTGTGATAATAGATTTATTAACTTAATCTTAGATGCATCAATTAATTAGTATGTAATTAATTGATTACTAATCAATTAATAATCCAGTTTTAATTGTAAAATTAAAATTATCTGAATTTAGCGTCTCAATTGAATCATTTGAGTGAAATAAAAGCAATGAAGCAGACTATAGTTGACTTAGAGGGGCAGTGTGTCAGACTATTAGGCAAGAGGGGGACACCAGTCGGGGGAACAGAGAACCAGTAAGTAGAACTTTAAATGGCAGGGATGTTATTCTGTACAAAAAATATGTTTAAACATGTCTTCTTTTGACACTTTTTTTTAACTTTATAAATTGTCTATATAAGCCTGTTGATTAAGCAATGGAATAATCGATAACGTGGATTGTATTGTTAAATAACATTTATTTATAGAGACGATCAGAGTATCCATGGCAACGATGACTCATCATCCGAACACAATGAAAAATTTCTAGGTAAAAATTTAGTTTATATTTTACAAAGAAAGGCTTGCTGCACCCTTAGCACTTCTTTATGTTTCAATAGTCATTTGAATGAAAATAGTACCAATAGTATATTCTTCAATTAATTACATTATTTTACCCTAATCCTAGCCTTAAGTCTGTTATTTAAGTAATTCTCTCATACAACTTAATAAAGATTGTTTGCAATATATTCTTAGTTTGTATTTTCTACTGTTTATCCTGGCAGTGTGTACTTTGTATTCTAGACAGAGAGGGGGAGGAGACGAGGGGGGGTGACGGAGAGTCAGCGGCCATCTTTAATCATTCGACCAATCAGTCGATGCATCCGGCGGACATCTTGGAACAGGAACAAGTATTAAACGGTCAGTTATTTGTTGCTGTTTGTTGTTTATTGTTATTTCTATTGTTGTTTGTATGTTTGCTTTGTTTGTTATAATTGTTGCTTTCTGTTTGAACGTATTGTTTGTTGTTTGAGAATTTATAATAGAACTGATTGATTAATTTTATGATTAATTGATTAACTAAACGATTGATTGATTGATTGAGTGAGTGATTGATTGATCGATAGATTGATTGATCGACTGATTGATTGATCGATTGATTGATTGAATGATTGATTGATCGACTGATTGATTGAGTGATTGACTGATCGATTGATTGATTGACTGCCTGATTGATTGACTGATTGTTTGATTGATTGATCGATTTGATTGATTGATCGACAGAGTTAAGATTGAATGTAAAGATGGAGAGAGAAGAGAAACGTCTACTTAAAGATGAACTGCTGTCCATTGAGGTCACATTCTGTTAACTCAATATTTAACTGAATTTTTAACTTATTACATTCAGCCAATAATCTTTAACTTTCATTTAACCCTATATTGAGCAGTTTATGTCAAAGCTGTAATTTAACAATAAGGCTAAAGGGTGCAGCAAGTTGTACTTAAAATTAACTGGATTCTAATATAATGCATATAGATTATTAGTAAATATTTTATAATCATCATTATCATCGTCATCATCATGTCTACTGACTTTGTTTAGACTAAACACAAGCAAGATCTGTCTGGCTTACAAGACCAAGTTGATAAATTGAATGAAAAGCTGAGAAAGAAACAAGAAAGGTAAAACTTTACTCGTTTGATTTTTCTACTTAAATTCGGCACACCTTTTTTAACTCTTTGTCTTGCTATATTAATTGTAAATTTACTTGTAATGTTATTGCACCAGGAATGTGGTACCATGTATTAGGCTGATATATGATATATCTATTTACATATAATTATCAGTTTATTTATTTATAAAGTATCTATTTGCAGTTTTGTGCAACTTCAAACAGAGAAAGAAAAAATGTTTACTGAACTGAAGTTTGCTATTATCAATCCTTAATCATTCTTAATCATTGCTTAATCATTTTTAATCATTTCTTAATCATTCTAAGCATTTCTTAATCATTTATAATCATTTTAGATTGAAATTATTCAATTAGAATAAATATTTCCAGATTATGTAATAATATAAGATTTAGTGAGGTTTAGTTAAATTAGATCAACCAATCAGCTTCCAGTTAAACTAGGTCAGCCAATCAGCTTCCAGTTAAACTAGGTCAATCATTTATACTTAACAACGATGGAGCGAAGACTTTTCACAAACAGTGTGGTGTAGTTTTATTTTTTCAAATTTAACACTTTTTACAAACAGTGAGAAGCTGGTTGAATGTCAAAAAAGCAAAGATTTAGAATTTTCAGATCTAAAACTTCACGCGAATAATCTGGAAAGAGATCTTGCTAATTCTAACAAGGTACATTTACATTTCTAAATTCTATCTTAATTTCTATTGTAATTCTAACTAATTCTTCTGTTTGTTGGTTAGGGTTAGGATTTGAGATATGATTTAGTTTAAGGTTATTAAATGAATTGGCGTGATTTGTTTACAAAAAGCAAACATTGATTGAAACTGAGAATTTCTTAATATAGAGCACAGACGACCAAAAAGAAAGGTGTCAGAATAAAATCATAGAGTTAGAGAATGTAGTGATTGACCTACAAAGTAGACTAGAGAATGTAGGCGCTGAGTCAGCACTACGTTTAAACTTACAAACTGAGAAGGCAGTGAGTGTAGTGAGAGATCTGGAAACAAGATTAGAGGAAAGGAATCGAAACATTCACGAGCTACAAGTCGAACTTCAGGCAAGATTTTTATTTCGTATTTATTTCATTTTTATTCATTTCTTGATTTTTGAGTTTTTTTTTATCTTTTTGGGGGGTGTATGGGGGGTTAATTTGTGTTGCATTGTTTTGATGCCTTTGTCTGCTGTTATTTATTAACTTTTTTTAATAAGGCGCTTAATTTTGTGCTGTTGTTACCTGATGCTGAACAATATTGAATTAGTTTGAATAATATCTAATTAGATGAATATTTAATTATTTTACTAAAGGGTGCATTTAGTGACTATATATTTTACTTATTTAAATGAATATAGATTGACTGTTGTTATATATAGGACAGTGAGAGAGCTCATTCAAATACAACTGAACAAATGCTCGCTATACAAGCTGACAGAGACGAACATGTAAAACTTTTACAAGAGTCTAACAAGGTTTATATTAACTTGATTACTCGCTAAAAAAGGTGTCGAAACGAAATTTATGTTTCTTCCATTTTCTTTAATATACTTTAGAGTTTTGTTTGAGTCTCTGTTATAACAAAACGACAGTAATTTATAAATCTATTTAATTATTCCTGATGAAACTTTAATTTAGAATCTTAAAGAAAAATATCACATCAGCACAAAAAATCTATTTATTGACACGTTGTGAACTGTGTGTGTCTATAAATCAAGTGATGAGTAGAGCTGTATTTATGTGTTTTATTCTCAGGTTGCAGAAAAGCGAAAATGTTTATTGGATGAGTTAGCGATAAAATACCAGCAGGAAATAGATCAGCATAGAACAGAGAAAGGTTCTATGTTGGAGAAAGCTAGCAATCAGTCTGAAGAATTAGAACAGCTTAATCAACAACTTGCGGTAGAAATTATACGTCTTCATTATACTAACAATTAGTTAAATATTATACTACATATACACTGTAGTATAATTTATGTCTTAATTAAACTATATTTGTATATGCAATAATCTTTATATATGTTTATGCAATAATTTTTCTTGTACTTTATAAATAACATTTAAAACAAAAGATATTTGTAATGTAAGTAATTATATCCCGTATCAATTGATCACTTAGTTTTTAGTTTATCACATTGTTAACCCAAATAAAAAGGTGTTGTAAAATATCAAATGCATTTGTTTTTATTTTTGAATGCTAACTACTCGCTATAATAAAGGTGTGCTGGAATTTTGATGAATTATTATTTCAAAGTTTTCCGCCCTTAAAAAAAAGGTGTTTACAATATCTTAGAGTTGTGCAAAAGATGAAAACATTGAATGTAATGTTGTCATTTAGGCAAAGGCAATAGAGGTGGACAATCTAAGATCTCAGACTGGTCAACTGAAGGTCCAGGTTTCCAATCTTGATACGGCTAAATCTTATCTAGACAGGAGACTACATGAAGCTGAAGTAAGTGTGGCCACTTTATACTTTTCTTCTTCATTAAATGCTACCACGTCTGCTTTTTGTATTTCGTTTTATATTAAGAGAAACTTACATACTCTGTATTGGTCGTATTGTTATTTATTGACATTCTGTTATTTCTCTTTTCAATGTGAAGTTGCTAAGTTTAATTAATTGTCTGTAGACAAACTTGCAAGAGACAAAGACACAAAACGAGGCATCATTCGAGGCATACAAAGCAGAACAAGCAGAGATACTAGCAAAGATCAATGAAGAACATAACACACAAGTGCAGGTTGTATTTATTCTTTAATTAAATTCTTAGTTTCTTAATTTATAGAAAACATTTTTGTTATAAAAAGGTGTTATTTTCTATAATTAAAACTCGTAACTAGATAGATATCTTTACGATATGTTTTAGCATAGAAACTGATGATGATGATGTTTTTTGTTGTGCAGGGAATAGAGAATGAGAAAGAAGAACTAAATACAGAGAAGAATAAGCTTATTGCAGATGTAGTCAGATTACAACAGGTTCATTAATTACTTGATTAT
>JAQIXG010004876.1:0-12221 GCA_034700105.1 Oconnorella tubifera | reverse complement strand
TCTAATATATATTTTTAATTGATCTTTCGGTTGTCTAATACTTATTAATTTTAGACTCAGTGTAATAGATTTAATATTTGTTAGAGGGAGCCATAATTCATTAATATGTAGGCCCTATACGACTCGAGCCTAAATAAGGGTGCCTCGACAAAATCATCCCAAATAGGTCTACATTAACCTTAATACAGACTTCGAATACATTAAACCGACAAAACAACCATAAATACATTAACCCGACAAAACAACCATAAATACATTAACCCGACAAAACAACCCCTAATAAAATGATGCAAAATTAACTAAATCTACTTTAAATAATTTTTATAAATCAATTCACACAAAGCTAAATAAAAATGTAGGCGAGATTGCGGGTCAATAAGCAGCACCTGCACCCCCTTGAGACTGAAATAGACAGCGTGGGGGCCTCGCTCCTGGACGACCCTTGTCTCGTGGACCTCCGGGACTCCTTCGTCTCCCTCCTTCAGCTGCAGCTGACCTGGCAGAATGGAATCAACAAAGCTATGGAGCAATGTGGAGTCAGTCTACAACTTTCTGACAAAGGCAAGATTTTATTTTGGAAAATCGACACCTTTTTATAGCAGCAAATATTTCTATATTATGAGAACAAATCTATATGATTTATGTGCAAGTGTAACAGTATTCTACGGTAAATTATATTGTAACTTAAATGACGATAAATAGTTTTTGCTCTCATGATCAGCAAAGTAACTATAGGCCCTACTAAAAATAACAATTTAACTAAATAATTACGTAGTTATTTATCTAACTGACTAATTACTTCATTTATTTAATTAATTAGATAATTCATACTTAGCTAGTTAATTAATTAGCTAGCTAGTTAATTAGATTAATTAATTAGTTAACTAGTAATAACTTAATTTCTTGAATTAATTAGATAATAAGTCGACAAATTAGCTGCAGTTAAGTACACTATCGAATGCATTGACAATACCCTGCTTTACTGAACTTATTATTACGCTGTAGACCAGCATAACTAGGCATCTATAGTTAGCTACATATTCAGTGACTCTAGATTAATTATGTAATAATTTACAGTGCCGGATTTAGACCTTGGGGGGCCTGAAACACTTCTGCAAAAGGGGGCCCCAAAAATCATTTCTGACAAATTTTTTAAAATTTATTTACGTACTACATGTTAATTTTTTTTCGCCGGGGGGCCCTCATCACGTGCTGAAAGTGCTTCAATGTAAATCCGGCCCTGATAATTTATTAACTATTCAATAAATGATAAAATGATGCATATTAATTAAAAATATATATTAAAGAATATCTTTGCTAATGGATTCAAAATACAAATCAAACATCTTTATATTTTAAATAATTGTCCTGAAAAGGTGTCGAAAATTGAAGCAAAAATCATTGCTATAAATGTTTAGACGTGAGTGTACACATACTGGACTTGTATTCAGAGATGATCAAACACAGACAAGAGAAGGATCAAGCCAGAGCGGAAGTAGAAAAGTTAGGTCTTTGTTCTAGGTTAGAACAAGAGGCGGCCATCTTGAAAGTGAGGGGTCAGCTGGAAGAGAAATACACCGCCATGTTGGAAAAGCAAAAACATGACGGTATGTGTAGGATTTGAGATTGATTGAGTTATGTGATTGATTAAGATTAATCATTAGATTTATTGATTTATTTTCTGATTCCCTGATTAATTTAATGATAGGCTGATGTTACTATGACTACTGGACAGATAGAAAGACAGACAGAGAGTCAGATAGACAGCCAAACAGACAGACAGACAGACACATAGACTACATACCTGCAACTATGCAGACAGACAGACAGTCAGACAGACAGTTGAATGATACTATGTATTGTCTATTTAAAGCCGAGGTGAGACAGTCTCAAGCTGTCCACGAGACAAAAGTTGCAGAGAGACTTGTCTACGATGGACTGATGGAGATAGAAAGAATGAAAACTGCTGACCTTCAGGAGGCCATTGATAAACTCAAGGACGTACGTCAAATATGATGACATTATATTATGCTGTGTGTGTTATGTTAAATACTTCACAGAATTAAAAACAGTCTAAAGTTATTGTAAAACATACATCTAATTTAATGAGAATTCTGTCAAATAATATTTTTTATTTAAGATTTTTATTCTAATTATATTGATTCAAGACCCCTGCTTCCCCCCCCCACTCTCCCCAATATCACTTTGATAATAACAAAATTATTTTTCTTGTTTTTATGAATAATTATTTATTTTTGTCTGATAATTATTGAAATGTTGGTACTTATAATCTAATTACAAAATGCACTCGGATTAAAAGAATACTTTAAACTTATTTCAGTGTTTGGCTTCAAAGAAACTCAAAGTTGATGCGGAGAAAAATGTCAACTCTACGTGGAAAGATAAGATGGAAAAACACAGAAAAATTGAAGTAAATGGTATTTGTATTCTTATTGACAGACAGACAGAATAGACAGACAGATTAACAGACAGACAGAGAGAGAGACAGACAAAACACAGACAGATAGCATAATGATCCACAGAGAGTAAAATATAATATTTTCTAATATTACTAAAATGAAATATATTTGAAAATCTGACTTAAGACTTTATTGAACTGTAAATTCTACTCATTTAGAATTACTTAGAATCATTGAGAATTATTTAGAACCATTTAGAATAACTTGGAATCGTCTAAAATTTCTTAGAATCATTTAGAATTAATGCTTGCTATTCTACCAGACAGACCTCCAATCAGAACTGTTACTAAAGACAGCCTCTCTCCGTGAACTCAAAGTCTCACTAGAGACAGCACTTCACTCACACGAACTAGAGACAGCACAACTCAGACAACAGATCATAGAACATTCTAGAACAATCTGTAGCTTAGAACAAAGACTAGCGAGTAAAACTGAAACTATTCTTCCCCCCTCGCCAGATGGCGACGCGTTACTAAAGAAGTTAGCTGTCTATGAGAGAGAGATGAGACAACAAGAGTCTATCATAGACGCGCTTAGGCGGGATTTAGCCGGGGCGTCTGCTAGATTGACTGATTTGACCGGTACGTGGATAAATGACACATGAGCACGCTTTCATAAAATAACATTAGTTTATAATTTATTATTTAAGCATTGCGTTGGATTTAGTTATGATTGGCTACAGGGCTAAAGTGGCGGGGCTTGTTGTTAGAAAATTAATACTAATTACTAATTACGAATTCTGAATTATTACGTATTAATTACTAATTACTAATTATGAATTATTGAAGGAGAGTTGAGTGAGGATCAGAAGTTAAAGATGGAGAGTTGTTTACGTTCTGTGACGTCACAGGGGGCGGAGCTAGAGAGAATGAATAGACAGATGACGTCATTGAATGACGTCATTGAACAGATGACGCAGGAGATTAGTTCACTTAAAAAAAAACTCGTGTATGTATCTGTTGTATATACTTGCATTGTATATTGATTGTATATTTATTGCATATTATGCATGCATATTTTATTAGCAATTTATGCTTAATTAATATCATAATATATGCATAATTTATGCTAATTTATTATCGCTGCGTTTACAGAACTCAAACGCAATTGGCTGAGAGCTATAAGCACAAGCGAGACGCTCAGGCTAAAGAGGCGGAGTCAGCGCTGGCTACGCCACGCCCACAGGCTGACTATCACCTGTCAATCAGTCCATGTCAGGTTTAATACAATTTTTTTAAATTTTAATTTTTATGCATTTTAAATAATTACAATAACTCAAACAACTGCAGAATTATAAAACTTTTTACAATAAGATCCTAGGTCTGATCACCCTGCCCCTTCCCTCTCTCATCCCCCCCCCACAGATCTAGTAGACAAAAATGATGGGGGCTCAATTATATTTATATGTTTATATTGACATTTTGTCTTTTAATCTTTTTTGTTCGTTATGTACTTATTTATTTACGTGCTTGTTATATATTTATTTAATATTCATAGTATGTGTTTGTTGTGTTTTTATTCATATCATGTGTTTATAATTTGTTTACTACTCGTTTATTTAGCCGTGTAAACGCGTTGACCAATCAGAGAGAGGTATAGAGTGTGAGGGAGAGAGACACAGGGAGATCATAGAGAGACAGAGAGAGACAATCAGTGAACTAAGAACAAGATTAAACATGGCCGACAAAACTGAGAGGGGTTAGAAGATGGGGTGGGGGGTGTAGTATTCAATATCTAGGGGGGGGGGGTCCTGTGTTATTATATTAGAAAGTAATATGTATTCAGAATTTATTTAATTATTAATTATTAATAATAAATACAAATTGCGTATAGGAAAAGATTTAAGGATATACATATCAAAGTTATATAATATTAGTGCAGTAATCTTAACCCTAATCCTAACCGAAAACGTGAAATATAATTTTTGTCAATATATTACAAGAATTTTATAGCAAGGTATCAGTTTTAACTTTTACATTTTCTACGCTCCTGCCCATGGAAATTTTGCCAAGTATCCAAAATATTAATTTTTTACCAAAAATATGGTGTATGTCATGCGTTTAATCACAGATAGCATTATGCTGTGCGCTTATTTTGAGATCTATTTTTGTGCCTAGACAAGTCTGGCAAGCATCAGACGCCTGAGGAAACCTTACAACAGTTAATTCAACTAAAGACAGAACTCGACCGACTGACTTCTACCAGTCCTACACCAGTCAAACAACTTCTAGTCTCATCTCTTAGTGATGACAAACACAAAGATTTGATTGATCTGCTTGGGATCAGTGAAAACTCGGTAACTTTTTCACTTTTTGCTTTTTTTTCTTAAAATTGCATCCTTTTTATTAAAAAAAAAACTAACTTCAAATATTTTTAAAATTCATCGAATTAGTTTTGTGATAGTCGTAAATATTTTCTTGCAGGATGCAACAAGTTGGCGAAATATTGCGAAAACTGAATTCGAACTCTAGACCTTTGGTTTCTTGTCCAGTGCTACAATCATTGCACTGTTACAATATTCATTAACAATAAAAATACTAATTAAAAACTTGTTTTCATTTCACACAAGCTATAAAAACTAGTCATTGCACTGAAGTGATTAATGCTTCTAATCCCACACAGCGGCTCATATAGCAGTTATATCAGTAAAGAATGCACACAGTACAATGCCAAACGCAATGACACACCGGGTTAAAAAAAAAAATCTTTTGTTTACAGTACAAAAATCTACTTCATGAAATTTGTGTGGGGCTAGACCTTCCCCAGACCGGCTCCCTCAATCCTCAGTCCCTGCTCGAGGCCACTTCAGGGAATCGTGAGGGGGTCGTGAGGGACCGAGGGGAGGCCTGTGGGATGGTGGGGGCCCGACTGACCCTACTGAAGGAGAGACTGAAGAGAAAAGAAGAATTGTTGATTAGCTTTAATGATGACTTGCAAAAAATTAGGTCTCAATTAATCTTACTTTTATAATCTAATTTATGTTTTAATAAGATTTTTATTAATATCATCTTTCAATGGTTAAATAGGCGTTCAATTTTAAGATTAATTTTACATTTATTTGATATAATCTGTATTTTTTTAAGTGCATTGTTTAACATTCTGTTTGAATCCTTAAAGTTGTTTAGATGGTTGTTTATTTTCTTTTAATTGTTTGTTTGTTAAGAATTTAGATTAACAAACAATTAACCATCTAACAAAATATAATATTATAAGTTTAAGTAATAAACATATTGAGACAAATAAATGCATAAATAAATTCAATGTAAAGTTTAATAATTTATACACCGTTGTTTTAGAGAAGCAAAAGAATTAAAGAATTCTTCACGAAATATTTCTCACAATGGTCTTGCGGTATGTTGACATTTTTATACTTTTTAATGTTTATTTATTAATAAAATCTTTTTTGCATATTATAGACACAATATATTTACATAAAGTACATGAAAGTCTATATGAAACAAACGCATTGTACTGTATCGCTGAAATGACTAGTGCGTCTGATCAACTGATATTTTTATTCCTATTTATTTTTTACACTAGGACCAAGTGGCAGGACTGAGAGAGGAAGCGAGAAGTTTAAAGTCTGTACTTTCAAAATCTTGCGAACATTTGAATCTACATCATGAGCCTAGCAAAGTCAGTCTTACTTATTTACGTTCATTCTTTTAATTTATGTTAATATTTTATTTGAGTCATTAAAAACTAGACTTATTTGTTAGTTATTAATCTTTTTAATGCATTTATAAACAATATGATATTTGTGACGTCATATCTGTCATAGACGTCACATTCTGGCAAAGGTGTCACATTCAGAGAGAGTTGGGTGTCAAATAATCGAGGTGTAACAACACGACATGAGGTTAACACCTTTTTAATACATATATAGCTAACCCTAATCTTAATTCTAACCCTTACACTAACCCTAACCCTATTTCTAACTCTAACTCGAAACACAGCTTCAATTCTAACCATAAGATTTAGTAGTCAGGGCCATTTTGTGTGGGGACCGTTTTGTTGGGGCCGTTTTGTCGGGTTCGTTTTGTCGGGGCCGTTTTGTTAGGGCCGTTTAGTTGTGGCCGTTTTGTGGCTCATCAATATTTAAAGATATACTAGACATATTTTAATATTCGACAACGTTTTAAAAAGAGTTAATTGTCTATTTAACTCTTTCATACTTATTAGACATCATTTGAAATCATTTCGGACTTAACATGAATCTTTTCAAAATATTTATGCAATATTAGTTCCTATAATTTTATAAAGAAATCCTGTTAAATTTTTTAAATCTAAAAGTTTTCCGACAAGGGGAGACGGGGGCGTTACCCCCACTACAATATTACAATAATTATTATTTATTCTATATTTTTATTTCTTATTTAATTAAATAATTAAATTAATTCTTTCAGTCTTCATGGAACCAATCAGACAGAAATTGGAAACTAAAAGAACTCAAACAAAGATCTGACTCCGCCCACAAGAGTTATGCCAACGACCCTCTGCTCGGTGGCCACGCCCCCTCAGCCTGTAGCCTGCACGGGCTAAATCTATCAGCCAATTGTAGCCCGGGGTGTGTTGTGACTTCACAAAGAGGCTCCACCCCTCGTGGTGATAATTGATGATTGATTTGTGTATTGCTAGCATTTGAGCCCGTCTGTGCACGGGGGGGTGTGGGGGGGGGGATACGAATGTTTAGGATAGGATGAATTAAGGGATTAAGCAAACTTTGCTTGTATTTAAATATTATATACATTAAAACTCAAAGACACCATCAGGCCCCCCCTAAAGGCGGCTCTGTTTGGGACTCTCACTTACATTATGTAGATCTAATATTATTTATTGTTATTTATAATTTTTGCTATAAAACTTAGAATTTATTATGATATATAACGCGTTTATTTATTCCAAGCATTTCTATTTTCTGTATTTGATAGTAATTTATATTTATACTTTATTCTACTCTTCTTATATTTGTTTATAATGGGGCGCTTCTCCCTTCCTAATGTAGCGTTTCAGACATGCATGCTTAGTGTACAAATTGAGTGATAATATAAAAAATGTAATCAGTGAATTTTGGAAGACACCCCCCCTAGTGAAATCCTGGCTTAATATTGAAACAAAATGAAACAATAAAACAGTTTTCAATAAAAAAAATAATCTGATTAAATTAAATGCATAGCAAAGTTGTTAAATAACACAAACATATCATGTCTATATATAAAGAAACAAGAGTTATACAGAGTTAATTAAATAATGTAACGAATTTAACTGTTGTTATTTAATGTTCAGAGGAGGGGGGGTTAATGGCTGAGGGGGGGGGGGAAATATTGACAGCCGCGGGTGCGAAAATTATTATAAAAATATTAGTACCTAAAGCGACTTTAAAAAATATTATACCACAATTATTAGTAACGATTTTAAGCCTTAAGCAAAATAGGCCTATAGGCCTATAGGCCAAGATAGGCCTATATATCTATAGGCCAAAATAGGTCTATAAATAGCTACAAACATTATAATTATAACTGCGGTGACATCTGACGAAAGAAAATAAAGAAAGTCGAATTAGCGTCTAACTTATACGGCTGTCAATTTGATAATTGATATCATTTTAAAAATTTCTTCAAAAGTTGAAGAAATAAAACCGATGCAAATTTCATTTTTTGCTCTTTGTAATGGTCTAATAAAGATAATTACAGTAAAAGTTTCAAATGAAAACAAAAAACTGTTGAAAATTGAAACATTTCACAACTTAAATATATATTTGAAATGCTAGATCGTGATATTTTCGTAAACGCATAATAAAACTACAACATCACTGCACTCAAAAATCACAAAAACTACACATAAAAGAAAATGAAAAAAAAAACACGAAAAAAAAAATAAAAACAGAGTTATTTATTTTCTCATCACCATCTATATAATGATTTATTTACGTCTCGGAGAATACACTCGCTGCAACGATACCGACCTAATCAACTCTCCCCCTGTCCCTCCCCTCCCTCCCTTCCTCCCCGGGTACCTAGATGGGCGGCGGCTTAGCTTGACCGTGGGCGGAGCTAAGTCAGCCTGGTACTTACTTGAGCCGTGTTCAGCCAGCAATTGATCTAGCTCAGAGTTAGTTAGCCCAGCTGCTTTGTTGAGACTGAGACAGCTGAGAGACTTTAGCTTAATAGCTGACGTCACGTGATCGTATGAGTCACTTATACGTAGGCCTTGTGATATGTATTGCTGACGTTTACGTATTTCTAGCTCTAACTGATGTTTTAGTATCGCCAACTGGCAAGTGAAAGTAAACAAATAAATACACATTAACAGATACGTGATATATAAATTAACAGATGAGTGAACCAAGTGATGAGTGACTAAGTTATGAGTGACTAAGTTATGAGTGACCAAGTGATGAGTGATCAAGTGATGAGTGACTAAGTGACGAGTGACCAAGTGATCCTACCTGTTCCTCTAGACTATGTATACGATGTCTGTTTGCTCTCTCCCTTGACTCACTCCCTCTCTCTGCCTGCAAGTGTGCCTGCTTCCATCTCTCTATCTCCATCAACAACTCTTCTCTCTGCTGACTTGACAAGTCTGTCTGTCTGTAAATCAATCAATCAATTCAACATTCAACTTCGTTCAACTTTTGACCCACATTCAACTAACCTTTGACCTATATACAACTAATCTTTGACCTACATTCAAGTAACCTTTGACCTACATTTTCTTAACCGTTGAATAGTATACAACTAACCTCTAACCTATGAACCTTTCACCTATATTCCTATGATATTTTGAACTTCGAACATTTGACCTTGACATTTTAGTGCCTTATATTTACTAACCTCTAACCTTGACATATAATTGACCTACATTGTACTGACCTTTGACCTACATTACTCTCCGCCTCACTGAGTTGACTCTGTAGTGCCTGTAGTTGTCTCTGTAGGTCTGTGTTGTCTTTGTCCACTTGTCTCAGTTTTCTGTCCAAATGCAGACAATCATCGCACCTCACCCCCCCACCAATGTTTAGACGGTACATCTGTGCATAGACAGAAAGAAAAGAGCAAAAATTATGACAAAATTAGGTCAAAATTAGACAACAAAATAAACAGAACTAAGCATAAATTATTCAGATGTAAGCAAAATTATATAAAATGTCCAAATTAAAATATTATTCACTGAAATCTGCAAAAATCAAATCACTAAACCATAAACGTTTTAAAAATGAACTTAATTTTTTTTAAATAAAGTAAAAATTTCTCACCTTATTGAGATTATTTTTATCCTTCTCCCCCCCCACTCTGGCCCCCACACGCGCCCTCTCTGCCTCTAGACTGGCTATTTGTTTCTGTAAAAGTTCAATAGTCGCCTGTAGACTTTGTCTCTCTGTCTGCAGTCTACGTATACGAGACAAAAGTTCTTGTTCTGCTTCTTCTTTACTATTCAATGACTGAAATGTAAAATATACACAAACTTTACTCATTTTTAAATTTACTTGGTAAGATTTACTTGGCAAGATTTACTTGGCTGGATTTACCCGCTACAATCTTATTTAACTAGTCGACAGTTCTTATATTAATTAATTAACTAACAGTTAAATCTTACATTAATTACTAACTAGCTAAATCTTACATTAGTTAGCTGTTTATTAGTAGCTTCAGCCTCATTGAGTTTCTGTTGACAGTCAGTCAAGTCATGTTGTAAACTCTGCATTTGATCTATCAATGCATTCATCTGCTTCTTTGCCTCAGACAATGAATGTCTAGAAAACAGACAATGATTTATAATAAGTCATAAAAGACAAAAAAATATTTTACCATTATATCATATTTACTATATTATATCATATTCATGATTAAACTAAAAACAAACAAACCTTGCTGCATCTTTAGCCTCCTGTAGACCTTTCCTTTCTAGTTCACTGCTATCCAGTGCACGCTGTACTTGACTCAGTCTTTCTTCAAGTCCAGTCAGAGATGAGCTTGCTTCAAACAACTGATTGTTCAAGCCCTGTATCTAGTAGTAATAGATATAATATTAAATAGAATATTAACAATAATGCTTATTTAATACATAATATTTACTTTTGTCAAAAATTGATTTTGGCTCTGTAATACCTATTTATTTACTTAAATCAACTGGTCTCAACTGGTTTTAAACTGGTTTTGACTGACTTAAACTAGTTTATTCAGGTTTCAACTGATTTAAACTTATTTGTTAGCTGGTTCTAACTGGTTTTGACTGAATTAAACTGGTTTAAACTGGTTTAAACTGATTTTAATGGCTTTTAATATTCTAGTTTTATGCCTTATATTCATTTTGTATTAATTAAATTATATTTTTCACATTTTAATTAATTAACTAACAAAAACATTCTATCCTAACCTTATTCTTATACATGTTCTCCATCTCATCACCCCTAGCAACCGCCGCATTCAACCTGTCAATCAAACCTCGCAGGCTCGCAGACTCCGCCTCCAAGTTACTCATCGCGTGCGCTGATTGGTCGAGCTTGGTAGCCAATGATTTTGCTTCGTCTTCTTTTTCAACTAATAAGAGCTTGAGTCTTTGAGCGTCGCCCTCCAGGGAAAGTTTCTGGAGTTCTGATTGGTTCCTGCGCGCCTCTGAATCGTCCAATAAGGAGCGCAGCTGACGTCTCTCTGTGTCCCACTTGTTGGCTAGCTGGTCTAGTCTTTCTGTTAACTCCTGTGAATCAAACGCATTAGTCACTTTAGTAAAAGAATAATGAAAAAGTAATTCATGTAACTATGCAATCTTTATTATAGTTTTACGCATGAACCAAAAATCGACCCCAAATATTTAGTCAGAGGGTTAGAGTTGGAGTTAAAGTTAAGTTTAGAGTTGATTAGGGTTAGAGTAATCAAATGAATTGATCCGGGGTCAATTTGTTGGGGTACCATTTATATGAAAAAAAGAAAATATTATTCTAAAATAATATTACTCAGTTATTATGATTCTACTGTCATTATTCATTTTATTATTAATTATTCTTTTACCCTGAGCTGTTCCTTATCAGCAGCAGCTGTAGCAGCTGCCCTCTGGAGGCCAGCTAGCTGATCAAGCAGCTGTAGCCTGTCGGCCTCGTAGCCTCGAATAAGCTCCTCCTCCCTTAGCTTCACAGCTGCTTGAAAACTTTGCAGCTTTCCGTCTCTTTCTCTTTTACCTGAAATATGGAACAAGTATGTTCTATATTATGTTCTAAATTTTAATCTAAAAAAATTACTTTTATGGTTATACCTTAAATCGGCCCTGACTTAAGGTTTAGGATATGGATTAGAGTTAGATTTAGTGCAAGGGTTAGGGTAAAGTTTAGGGCTACTTAAGGTCATTGGTTTCAAATGAATTGACAGGGCCTTTTGGTCGGGTTAATGTATCGTGAGACACTTTGTCGGAGTACCCTTTTATCAGCTTAAAAATTAGTTCAATTTAAACCCTAACCCTAATCCTAAGGCTAATCCTAAAGTAAAAAAATATGATCTTACATATATTTTAATTTATATTCAGTAGATAATTTTCTGTAAATATTTATTAAATTTCAATAGCTTCTAATAGTTTAAAATATTTTTCAATAGTTTCTAACTTTTTTTTTTTTTAATTTACAGTACACAGAGAGTTAATAGTTTGCACAATCAGTTCAAATATTTACACATTTAAAGTTAAAAAGTGTCTTGGGAAACTGTCTCAAAAGTTTCCAGCACTGCCGCTGCATTCCCCCGCTGCACCGCCAAG
>JAQIXG010004875.1:0-12222 GCA_034700105.1 Oconnorella tubifera | reverse complement strand
TGTATATATGTTACATGTATGTATGTATAGGGTCGTTTAGCACAGTTGGTTGGTGTGCAGGTCTCATAACCTGAGATCGAGGGTTCGACTCTCACTATCCCCTCTTAGTGCCAAGTGCGGAAAGAGGTAACACAACTAGCAGTAGTATGTATGTATGTTTTATTTTTATACGCCATATGTCGTAAGAGTCTACTCAATACAAATTGTAGGTGCGGATTGGATGACAGGTGTACATGTGTGTTTATAATGATAAATAATTTAATTTAAATTGTATTAGAAATGATGGGAACAAATGATTTTAATAACATTAAGAACTCTGTTCAGTATTAATAAATAAAATAAATGTAGGCCCCAGAGGATCAACTTTTTACACTGGTCGTAACCTCGTGCATGTTTAAGCTCTGCTCTTTGCAGTCCCTAAGTTCGTACACTGTGTTTCGAAATGGATCATACAACTTACAAGATACTCTGCGATTACCTCTCGAAGGGAATTTATCCAGACAACCTAGATAAGATGCAAAACATAGTATCCAATCGAAAGCCAATCCGTTTCGCATGAAAGACTTCTTGTGTATCACTCGTCGAAGAATCAGTTAAGAAGAGTAGTTGTTGCGGAAGATAAGCAGAAAGTTTTACAGAGTGTTCATGCTGAAAAGGGGGGAGGAGGCCAATTTGGCATGGACCAGACTATTAAGAAGATCAGCAACCAGTAAGATTCAGACACAATACTAGTATCATTTACAATATTCCAATATCTAAATAAAACACTTAAATATGAACAGGGATAAATATATTGAACATTATATTATATAATACATAAATAATGAATAAATAAAATTTATCAAACATAAATTATCAAAAAGTGGGTTGGTAAATTTCAAATAAATTATATAATAAGACGATACTTTCCTGTTTGTTCTAAAATAGATACTGGTGGAAAAGAGTAGCAAATGACGCATGAGACTACTGCAAGGCCTGTGAATTGTAGCAAAAGGCAAATGCTCTGAACAAACCGGAAATTGGCACCCTTCATCCCATCTCAATTTCAAGTACTCTCTTTGAATGATGGGGCATAGACTCGATAGGTCCTCTGAATGCCACACGAAGTGGTCATTGGTACATCTTTGTGGCAACTGAATATCTAACGAGATGGTCTGAGGCATCACCCATTACTGACAAATCAGCAGCAACCGTTGCACATGACGTTTTGAAGCTCATGTATCGATTCGGAGTCATGAGCATTTTAATGCACGATCAAGGCTGCGAATTCTGTAACAAGCTCAACAGCATAATCACAACTGAGCAACGTACACAGAATGCTATATCCTCAGCTTATCACCATCAGACGAACGGATTGACAAAGAGATTTAATAGAATCCTTGTAATACAGATAATCTTGATAAAACACGCAGATAAGAAAAGCCTAGACTGGGATGAGTATTCTAATAAGTTACCAATGCGCGCGACAGGCGTCAATGAAGTTTACACCATTCATTCTAATGTACTGTGTCCAGGCTAATCTAGCTATAGAATGAGATATATTTATAGCACCAGTTAATGATGTGGTGACGCAATGGGTATCTAGGAAAGAATGAAAGCCATACACAGCAAAATTACAGAAGAGAGACATGCAGGATGAGAAACAAAAGAAAATGTATGACATAAAGCATTTGGCCCCATTCTACACAGTTGGGGTCAAAGTGCTGCTTAAGAATTGCCGAAAAGATACTCATCAGGGAGATAAATTAGCAATTTGGTTGAAAGGGTCATACATAGTAACAGAACAGCTAGGCAAAGGGACATACCATGTTGGTGATTGTACATCCTGTATAACACTGAAGAAAATAGCCAATGGGAAAAATTTAAAGGTTTTTATAGACGGGGATGCCCACATCCAAGCTCCCATAGCAGCCATTGAAGTAGAATCTGCACACATAGTGGATGATTTATCTACACTACTTGAGGACAACACAGCCAAAGAAGCATTTTGGGTTAAAGATTATCAACTAAGAGATGCTGACAGAGACATTATTCTCAATGGTGAATGGCTCAATTATAAACACATAGACGCTGCTCAGAAACTCGTATGTCAATACTTAGGTGATAAAGAGATGCAAACAATTTTGATGTCACAAGCTGCTTTTAAACCGGTAACTGGGGAGACCGTCCAGCTCTTGCACAATGGTAGTAAACACTGGTTATGTTCGGCATATATTGGAGGAAAAGTAATGGTGGCTGAGAGCCTGAACATAGTTCTTACATCACAGATCACGATGCAACTGAGGGAATTGTATAATGGTTAAATCTAACCTGACGGATATATCTCTGTTGAACGACTAATTCGTGACCAACAAGATAATGCGAGCGATTGTGGCGTATTTGCAATTGCTTTTGCATTTGAACTAGCAGACGGTCGAAGTCTTAATGGAGTGACATTCACACGTCGAATCTTGTGCTCTTGCACTTCCTAGTTTCTCGACATAAAAAGAGAAAACTGCAATTCGCTAATGAAGTATTAAAGCTATAGACTACGCATGATGTTTATGTCACCCATATCTGGCATAAAAAACTATTGCACTTGTAGGTTTTAATTGAGGCTTTCTAATGATGATATTAATTGTAGATTTTATTTGTGGCTTTCTATTGTGAATTTTAATTGTGGATTTCTATTGCACATTATATTTAAACTATATCATGTTTTTTAAATACTAGAAGTTATTAAAATCAGTGAGCCTATTCTGTTTACAGAAAGTTGTGTCTTTCTGCATCTTGTTTGACCACAGATTTTAATTGTGAGAACTATTAGGCAAAATTAACAGGGCGGAAAAAATTTGTAAAGAAAAAAAGAAAGCTCTTATTTTTAAAGTAGGGAAAAATCTGTTATGAAGGGGGAAGATATATTTTAAAATAAAATTACCCCCGGAAGAAAAATTTTTTCCAGGAGGAAATTTTTTTTCATATGAAGAAATTGTGAGAAGAGGTGACCGCAACTTTGTGAGAGATGTGACAGTAGTGGGAAAGGATCCTTGTATTCTACAGCACAAGTTAGTTTATGTGTAAGATACAGGAGAGGCTAAGAGGAGGAAGGAAAAGACGGCATGTAAATCAAGATCTGGAAATTGAAGGAAGCAGGTACACGTAATACATTTGCTGCAACAGTTCAGCAGATGAATAAACAAAAGGTAATGTGAAAAGGCAGAAAATGTTGAGCAGCTTTGGAGTCATATGAAAAATTGTTTATTAGAGTCAACTGCAGAAGTATGTGGAATTACAAAGGGCGGTCAATGAGGAATCCTGGTAATGGAGTGAAGAAGTATCTAATGTTATTAAGGAGAAAAGAGATTGTTATGAAATAATGCAGAAGACAGGAAAAGATGCCAATAAAAGAATTTATGAAAAAGTCAGAAAGATGGCAAAGAAGGTAATAGCAAAAGCAAAGCAGACAGAAACTGTCAAATTTTGTGATAATTTGGAAAAGGAGGAAGAGAAAGGAAATCTGTTTCAAGTAGTGAAACAGATGGTGAGTAATAACAAAAATATAGTAGGTGTAGGAGGAATCAAAGATAAGAATAGATCAGTGGTAGTGAAAGCCAACAGAGTAGGGAATTTGGAAATATTATGCGAAGTTGTTCAACGAGGAGTTTGACTGGGACAGGCCGCGTTGCAGGAAGCTGAGGCAGTTGTTGGACAAGCGGAATTGATTACCGCAGCTGACGTAAGAGAGGCTAATGGAAAAGCCAAGAAAAGGAAGGCGGCAGGGCCATCAGGAGTCTTGTCTGAAATGCTTAAGGCCTCGGGAGACGTTAGAGTGCAGTGGGTGATGGAGCTGTGTAATAGAATTATTAGAGAGAGGGCCATACCCTCAGATTGGAAAAGGAGTTTATATGATGAATGTCTACAAGAAAAAAGGAGATGCTTCGGCATGTGGCTCATACAGAGAAGTAAAATTGCTAGACCAGGTTATGAAACTGTTGAAGAGATTACTGGAAAGAAAATCAAAGCGCGAGTGGAAATTGATGCAATGCAGTTTGGCTTCAGACCAGGTAAAGGTAATACGGATGCTATCTTTATTGTTTGTCAAATGCAGGAAAAGTTTTTGAAGAAGAAAAAAGTGCTATGGATAGCATTTGTAGATCTGGAGAAGGCCATTCACAGAGTGCCACGAGAGGTTTTGTGGTGGTCTCTAAGAAGATTGGGAGTAAAAGAATGTTAAAGAGATAAAGGTCATGTATACAGATATGACGACAACTGTCAAGATTTAGAGAGAGAGAGTAGTGCTTTTAGCGTGAATAAACTAAGAACTGACCCCTGGTGCACTCCAACCACCAGGGATCAGTTTTTAGTCCATTGTTGTTCATATTGTATGTATTGAGAGCACTGTCTCAAAACTATAGGGAAGGATTGCCTTGTGAACTGCTGTATGCTGATGATTTAGAACTATGGAGGCAAAGGATCTGAGAGTGAATCTAAAGAAGAGAAAATTTTTGCAGTGCAAAATTCAAGATGGAACAATGAAAGACTCAGGCCTTGTGGGGTTTATAAGAAAGGTGCTGGCAGAAATTCTATAACGTGCACAAGATGTAAGATGTGGGAACACCAGAGATGTAGTTGTGCTAAGGGACAACTATGATTAATGAAAATTACAAATGCAAGACATGTGAAAGTGAAACTAGTAACGTAAAAACTGGGGAGTGCAATTTCACTAATGTGGCTTATGAAAATTACAGCGGGTAGATAAGTGTTTTGTTATTTAGGAGACACGATTGGAGATGGAGGTAGGGCCAAGGATGCAACACGCAAAAGAGTGCGCTGTGCTTGGGGCAAATTTACGAAACTGGCACCTTTGTTGATGAGAAGAGGAGCTTCATTAAAGATGAAGAGTAAAATATACAAGGCATGCGTGCAGAGTGTGATGATTTACGGTAGTGAAACGTAGCCAATGACAGTTGAAAACATGAATAGACTAGAGAGGACTGAGAGAATGATGCCAAGGTGGATGTGTAGCGTATCATTGAAGGATAGATTTGCAATTATGGAACTGAGAAGCCGTTTAGAAAGTGTTTCAACATTTATAAGGTGAGCTAGGCTAAGGTGGTCCAGACACGTAATGCGGAAGGAGAAGGATGATTGGGTATCAGCTTGCAGTCTGTTGTGGTGGAGAGAGGGAGAAGCGAGGGTAGAAAGACCTGGAGGGAATGTGTAGCGAAAGATATGAAAGATCTTAGGTTGCAACGGGGAGATGCAGAGGACAGAGAGAAGTGGAGAAAGATGATTTAATAATGATGCTACATGATTTTAAACGGCACTACAGTATTTTTAAGCCAGTCAATGTTTACCGGAAAACGACTGCTATTTAGCAACCAGATGCTATCCATTACCACCAATTGAACATTGTGGACATAAACTACGATAATGACGCACTTATATACCTGACACCTGGGACCTCCTTAGTTAATTAGATAGATAATTGTCAAACTTGTTTACAATAAGACCAAATACAGTAGAAGTTTGGATCTCTAATAAATCTTTCCTTCCTTCGCTCTCGCTCTCTCTCTCTCTCTCTCTCTTTCTCTCTCTCTCCCTCTCTCTCCCCAAAATGCTCATGCAATTAACTTAGTCTATTGTTTGCAAGCTTATCAAATCGGTGGTAAAATTATCCCCTCACAGCAAACAATCGAATGGTATGAAAATACATTACTTCTACAGTATTAACTGTATATGTTACAGTCATTGGGTGCTACAGTATACAATGGCATTGTGTACATGAAACCACCAGGCAATTTAATAAAATAAAATAACTAAAATCTCCAGTCATTGTACTACAATAAGTGAAATGTCAACTCAATTTTTACACACTTTGACTGAAATTTTTTCAAACTATTTCAATGAAACTGATTTTCATTTTCCATTTCCATCTTTGATATTTTTCAATTTCTTTAAAATTACAGGTTAATTTAATTAATGTTATTGGAATCATTATTTGCCCACCATAATTTTTCCTGTATCCCTTGACTAGTATTAGTTTGTCGTTGTCATAATATTGTCAATAGTGAATTGAATCTTATGTAATGGATAATAATCAATCTGTAGATTCTGAATAGATAACTGCTTTATTAGCATCATATATTATATAAACAATGTGCTTAAAATACTCTGTTCAAAAAGACAATATGTTAAGATAATTCATGAGTTAAATTCTGCAAATAACTCGGAGACAAATACTCACAGAGTATTAAATCTTATTAATGCTTATGAATATTACTTTATTAAGTACATAATTTTAAATACAGAGCATAATTAAATTGTACTTAATTACAAATAATAAGAGAGCACTAAAACTATTTATACGGAAAGTGTCACCAGTAAATTGCAGCATAATGTTTTACGTCACGTCAGCTGTTTTCAAGTAATACCATAATATATCATCATCATATCGCGTAGCCCTTTACAGCCGTAGTTTCCGCCCTCCACCGTCATGATCAGATGCTTGAGACCAAGCCGTAGAGACTGGCACACCTATGTCAGTCTTCATCTGGCCAACCCAGGTAGTACGGGGACGCCCTCACGGTCTTTTCCAGCCACTGGGTATACGGTGACCCAATGACATGTCACAACACAGTTTGAGTGCTGCGTGTGCTGGGGTGGTAGGCTCTATGCGCGCTACGTGACCCAAGAGAGAGTATCGACGTTGTTGATTGTAATCACCAATTTGAGGCAGGCCTGTCTGTTTGGCAACTGAAGTATTTTTAATCTTGTTGTACCAATAAATGCCGAAGATCTGCCATTGACATCTCATGTGAAAAGACTGAAGGCGAGCTAGATTCTGATTGGTTATGACCCAGGTGTCGCAGGCGTATAGCAAAACTGGGATTATGAGAAACACGTATAGCCTCAGTCTAGTCTTAGTAGTGATAAACGTGACTGACACCAAACGCATGACATGTTTGCCATATTTAAGACAGCCAGAACAATTCGACACAGTTACTCCACATGAGAACCTTGAAAAGAGTGCAGAAGACTGCCAAGATAGGTGAATTGATCGACACCCTCTACTCGCTGACCGACAATGTCGGCAACACAAGGACCAGGACCAATATTCTGTACCTTCGTCTTTGCAAAAGAGATATGTGAATCAAGCTCGAAGCTGGTGTTCTCTATCTTTTCTAGCGTTTGAGTCAGACGCTGCAGATCATCATCCAAAGCTGCGATGTCATCTGCGATGTCTGTATCAGTGAGCAGAACGCCCGATAGGTCAATTCCTGCTGATATCAAGGCTTTATCTAATATGCAGTCCACAGCCCTACAAACAAGGGAAGGGGCCAGAACGCATCCTTGTCTGACGCCAGATCTAGTCACAAATGAGGCAACAAGTTAAAACCAGATCAAACACAGGAACAGGTGTTGCCATAGAGATCTTTGATAAGATTCAGGAGGACCGAAGGGGTGCCTATTCCGTGAATGGTCTTCCACAACACCTCGCAATCGACAGAATCAAAGGCAGACTTAAGATCTAAGTACGAGATATAATGGTCTATTAAACTCTCTGTGAATGTCTGCCAGTAGTCGTAAGGCAAGGATAGCATCTGCTGTGGAACGGCTTGAGGTGAAACTTGGCTGCTATGGCCTACGATTTGCAATGAGCAAAGGTTCAATGCACTGTAGCAGAATAAGAGCAAACACTTTATCCGGAACCCATAGTCAGGTTTGATTCTTATTTATGCAAATGATTCTTATTTATGCAAATTAAAACAACATTTAAGCTAAGGAAACTGATGGATTTTATTTATCTTCCTCAACCGCAACTCTGCTCTATTGCTCTGCAGAAACGTAAAACCTTCTGTAAGCAAATTATTAGCAAATGGTTTAATAAGCACAACAGTTTCACATTTCTGCAACTCTAAATTTCAAACTCCACCAAAACATTACCGTTTCCGAAAGGTCCTTAACAGCTCCATAGAGGCCATGACAACCTGTAAATTTGCTATAACTATAACTGCTATAAATATGCTATAGCTATTTGCTATAACTAGCTATAGCCCATTCCTACTGTACAGTTTAATCTAACAAACAGACTTACACATAAAACTTTTCAGGCAATTATATTTATAGATATTTCATTTTGACTGAATAAGCTATTGTAAGAAAGTGTATCACCTACCACAGTAAATTCATTAAGAGTTTCAAAAAGTTGAGTGCATAACTCTATATTCTGTGGTGTGATATTAGAGTAGACAAGATTGACAAACTGAGCCGTTTCTCCAATGATGTTGAAAGATTTCAAATTATCAGGCTGCTCTCTTAGATAATCCTTAATAAATATCATACATTCACTTGAACACAATAGTAATCAGTACACAGCATAGTTAAAACTATGTATCTAGAATTTACTTCCATTATTTATCATACTAAACACCCATGCTCACTCCCATTCACACACGCACACACCCAAGCACACACACAAACGCACACACACACACACACTGACACACACATACACGCACTAACACAAACACAAATAAAAGGATGATTTTTTCTGTTGGGCTAGTTGACTGTATTTTAAAGAAACTAAAACTTTGTAAAGCTGCTTGTGTAGATCGTTTAACTGCTGAACATTTAAAATATTATCATCCTATTATTGTTGTTGTTCTTGTTAAATTATTTAACCTAATGTTATGCTTTATTGAAGAGCAAGCTTATGTCTACTGATATGCAGTGGAACGTCATTCGCTTCTACCTGCAAACTCTCAACCAGAGAAGTTCTAAACGCTCCGAGGCACAACCTTAGGGCTTGATTTTGATTAGGATCGAGCATTTGCATATAGCAGCGGTTCCCAACCTTTTTCTCCTTGTACCCCAAGCTAAAAAATCATTTGTGTGCATGCCAGAAAAAACTTGTCAGAAACTTTTCTTACTATTTTAAAATTTAGTTAATTAGTCATTATTAGTGATATCTTATAGTATATAAATTTTACTAAATTTATTGTGTTAAAATTATATTAAATTATTATTGTTGCACACAAATAATTGTTTTTTGAAAATTGTGTTGTTTAATTTTCAATCTTTTTGAATAACACGAAGATAGGCTACTGCTTATAACCGATAATTAATCAAACTCAGTGTCAATACGAACGTGTAATAGTTTTAATGCGAGAATGGAGCTTGCTTAGATTTGCACATTTCTGCAATATCAAGCTTTATTAATGTCAATTTAAGACATAAGTCTTGCAGGTTTAAGTTTCGATCTGTATTTGTTTTTTATTGCAAGCATCGCAGAAAATCCTGTTTATTCATGTTATTTAAATTGTCAATTAAATTTTCAAATAATTTTAAATTTAAGTTGTCTCTTCATATGGTGTATAGAATACAGTTGACACCATCGTAGTTACTATAGTCTATAGTATAATCCATAATAATATAATATTATACAGCTAAGTATGCTAGTAGAAATAAATTGACACTTTAAAACTTGCGATTATATCTGTTTTGAACAAAATATTTTTGTTTATATTTTATGTACCCCTTGGCAACAGCAGGCATACCCCTAGGGGTACGCGTACCACCGGTTGAAAATCGCTGATATATAGGACTTTCTGGCTGATTTATAGACAATTGAGCCATAGTTAAGTTTGATCGAACAAAAAATTGACATAATTTTATTAAAGTAGTAGTCACCTCCCCAGTCCCTATGTGCAACAACTCGTAGTAAATTCACTGCTTTCAAACACTTATTTCTTAGATTTTTGAGATGTGGAATAAAAGAAAGCTTGTTGTCAAACAGCGAGCCAAGAAATTTCACCACGGGTATTATATTGTTGTCAATTTTTAGTACTGGATCAAAATGGATTTTCCATAAGTTAGAAATGTGTATGCAGACAGTTTTAGGTTTTGAAAATTTAAAACCATTTTTATCTGCCCAATTTTGTAACTTATTCAGGCATTGTTGCAGCTGTCTTTTAATTGTTCTCATTTGTTTTGATCTACAGCAGGATAGAAAATCATCAATAAAAAGGGACTCTTGTATACCTGGGTTCAGACAATTTATTTTAACAGCAAATAATGTCACTGAGAGAATACTCCCTTGCGGAACACCCACCTCCTGATAATACGTGTCTGAGAGCGCGGAACCAACTCTGACCTGAATTGCCTATTTTTCAAAAAATTGGATACAAAATTTGGCATGTGGCCTCTCAGAACTGCCTTAAAGGTTCATGAAAATGCAGTATTTCCAAGTTGTATCATAGCTTTTTCCTAGTCAAAAAATATAGCAACATGCTCTCTATTAATCATAGCTTCTCGTACCCATGTTTCTAGACGGACTAGATGATCAATAGTACTTCTCTGCTTTCTAAAACCTTGAGTCAAACCATCTCGTAACTGACATTCAAAGCGGCTTTCTAAAACCGCTTTGAATGTCAGTTACGAGATGGTTTGACTCAAGGTAGTACACAAGTCTCTCATTGACCATTCATTCCATTGTTTTGCAGAGGCAGCTAGTTAGTGCAATAGGACGATAGTTATTCGGATCCGAATGATCCTTTTCTGGCTTTGGTATTGGAATAACTATCGCTTGCTGCAATGATGACAGAAAACTACCAGAAGTCAAAATGGTATTAAGGTAAAAAGTAATATTATATCTTGTATTACAAAAGTAATACAAGAGAGAAGTCAGGAAGATGTTTTCATGGAAAAACAAAGGTTTCTTCAAAAAGGTTAATTCAAAATTGTTTGATTTAAAATTTACGAGTTGTTTTTCTTTATTAGCTTATATTGTTGAAATTTTTGTGTGTATTGTTGAGTTGAGGAGTTAAAAGAAAAACTTTCAGCTAGGGTGTTTGAAATATCTTTTATATCTGTAATTGGTGAATTATTTTTAGTTAAATGATTTATTGTAATGGAGGGATTTCCAGAGATTTTTCTCACCATGTCCCATGCCTTTTTCACTGATGTAGACGAGTTTAGTTTTGATACATAAGACTGCCAAGATGCTCTCTTTTCTTTGCGAATAATTCTACGAGTATTAGCTCTGTTTATTTTAAATATATCTAGGTTTTGTGAGGTGGGTTGTCTCTCAAAATTCTTAAGGGCAGTTCTTCGAGCTTTTATAGCATTTACACATACGTCATTAAACCAAGGTTTAGAGACAAGTTTTAGAGACATTGTTCCACAGTACTAACCTGTAAACCACTATGTTGCCCATCACACATTCGAGCAAGAACACGAAGAACAAGCTTAATATATCCATCATCCTTTTGATCTATCTCATCTTCTAATTCATCTTCTTTACCACCACCACCTTTCTCTTCATCATCATCATCGGGCTGTTAACAATTGAACATTTGTTTTATTAAACATTTAATACATAATAATATTGTATTAAATATTTATAATGCATTTATCTAACTACTGCAGTTAATGATATAACATAACTAAACTATTATACTGGTTATTCATCATCGTCAGTTCTCTGCCTCAAGGCAGGTCTTCCAAACCCACCATCCCTCCCAATTCTCTGCTTTTCTCTTCATATATAGTTTCCTTCTCTCAGATCATCAATCATCCTCCAGCCTTGGCCTTCCCCTTTGTCTCTTATCCTCCATTCTTCCCTCAATCACCAATCTTAACAAACCTTCCCCGCTCAAAACATGCCAGGACATCCAATTTTTCTTTCTTTTTAAAATGATTTCAACACGACATCTCCTCTCATCTACACACTTAAGCACTTCCTTATTTATCTTCTTTACCTGCCATCTTTTCAATCTATTCTCATACCCCTCTATTAACTTAGTAGCCCTCGTTCCTCTGTACTCTTTCTAACATATCTACAGTGTATATCTTTCTTTAAATGAAAACTCCAAGCCTGAATGTAATATTTTCCAAGTTTGGTCAAATTAGCGACTTATATAACCTAATTATATTTTCTGTACTTTTCAAGCTATATTTCTCTTAATCATTCCTAACACTGCATTATTATTAGCCATTATTTACCGCATTATCTAGGTTGCTTGTTTACTTTAATTTCTTATTACAACTCCTAAATCTTTTTCTTGTACTGAATTCCTAAGTTTATATCCCTCTAAAGAATAGTCTAAGTTTTTATTCGTTTTACCCATATGCATTATAATATGCATTACAGTACATTTGACATTTTTTTTTTTTTTTAACAGGTTGACACCTTTATTTCAAAATATCAAAGTTAGTATAACAATTAGATAAATAACAATA
>JAQIXG010004874.1:0-12222 GCA_034700105.1 Oconnorella tubifera | reverse complement strand
AGTAGCGTAGCAAGGATTTCACAAGGGGGGATGGAGGGGGGGGGGTTTCCTTTCAAAAAGTATGTAATGATATTTTTTAGATTATCATTATATTTTATATTGTCCAGTACTCTTTTTTCATTAATTCTTTAGGGGGAGGGGGGGGTTAACACTAAACTAATATATTTTAAGACTACAAAATATACATCTTTAGCTAGAAGGGAGAGGGAGGGTTTATCCTCCACAACCCCCCCCCCCTTCTGGTTGTGCCACTGAAATAAGTAGATAAGCATATAAGTAACGATACAGATAGACGTATAAGCAGTGAGATAAGTAGAAGCACATGCAAACAGATAGAGAGACATACAACAAATATAAAGGCGCTCAGTCAGACGTACAAGCAATGAGACAGGAGAGATGACATGTAGACTGACAAAGAGCCAAACTAGTGGAATGACACTAATAATACATTAACGAGAAAAAAAAATTACTAAGGGGGCGGAGTCTGGTTAAACTGGTTAAATTTAACACCGCAATACTTGTATTGCTTTCTCTCATCATATAATTTCTGGAATAGCCCCCCCCTTTGCATCTTTTTAAAAGCTTGTATTTACAAGTATAATATTAACAGTTTTAAAACGGCTAAAACAATGTAAAACAGTGTTGCTTCATTTTTAATCAAGCCTTTTATGTTAGAGTGGTTTTTTGAGCAGTTTTTTGCCAGAAATGCGAGCTCTGTAGACAAAGTAAAAATTTGTTTAACTGCACTGCTACAAATATCCGATCTGCTGTCAAATTTTGAAAACAACATTTTAGTCATACATAAAAATACTGCAAGTTAGATTTGGCAGTGGATTGGATTTATGCACTCGTGTTTAATGTGTTTATTGTGCACGTATTGTATACACAAGCATGCATGTATGCTTAATAGTGTGTGTGTATATGTCTGTGTGTTTGTGTGTGTATGTAGTAAAATTATTATAATTAGTTTATCGTGTCGGGGGGGGAGGGTGCGGGGGAGATGGATGAATGTGAATGGATGGATAGATAGACATTAGACAGACATATAGACAGACCGATACAGAGAGACCGACAGACGAGTAGACGGGCAGAGAGACAGACATATAATAAGACCAACAAAGACACAACGACAGACATAAAGACAGACATTAAAGAAAGACAGACAAACAGACATAACGACAGACAGTCAAAAACATAGACAGCCAAAAGATAGACAGACAGATATAAAGATGACCGAAAGACAGAGGCACAATGACATGCAGACATAAAGACAGACAGACAGACAGACTTACAGACAGACAGACTTTAAAGAATAAAGATGTAAAGGCAGATCAGATCAATAGAAATTTATAGAAAGACAGACGACAGACAGACTGAGAGATAGATTCACAGAGAGGCAAACGCGGAAACAGACTCACAAACAGACAGACAAAAAGACACAAGAAGGAGAGACAAGCAGATTGATAAATTTTATAAGTTTATTTTTAGCATTTTTTTGTCAAGCCCAATTTGCTTCCTTTACTTGTATACACCCCACAATGCTCTTATTTTAAAAGACCCCCTCATCTTAATCTAAAGACCATCCCTCTCATCATTCAAATGACAGTTGCTGCATTCGATTTAACTAAACGTCTATAAAGACTAAAAACATTTCTACACATTTCCCCAGAATTAAAACTTTAAATTATGTCAATAACTGATTCTTAATAACTGAAATTATATCTAAAAAGGTCGTCAGATGTTTTTTGACCACCCTCCTCCCTCCACCTCTAAAGATGCAAATTTTCATCTCAAATAATTTTCAGAGGTGTAATTGTGAAGAATATTGTATTAAACATCAAAAACTGGGTTCAAGCCATATATGCACGGTAGCGGTTATTAGCAGTGAAAATGATTTAGCGCCGTGTTAGTGTCGAGTGTTTACGTAGAGTGTTACTAAACAGCTTCTAGGGCTGATGTGACGTTAAATAAGAGATAAAAATTCTATTTATTGCAAAGATAGAATTTTTTCAATTATTATTGAAGGGAGGGAAGAAAAATCAATATTATTTATTCTCTTTGTATGCATTAATAAAGAGGAATGTGAGAGGAATAGAGTGAGAGAAACAAACGAAGACAGGCAGAGACAAACAGGCAGACCGATAGACAGAGAGAGAGTTAGAGAAAGATAGCCAGACTTTTTTTTTGGCTGCATCACTAATCTCTTTTCTGATTGGTTGATCAGCCTGAACAGCTAACGGGCTATACGCTAGGCGCAGGCAGACGCCCGCTATCTACGCTTAGCTCGCTGTAGCCTGCAGTGTACGCAGCGTGCCTGCAATATCGGCTACGCTAGCCTACGCTGCGTGCGCTCCACGCAGCATAGGCTAGCCTCCAGGCGGCGAATATTTGCCCAGGCTGTGTGATGTACAAGCTGGCTAGCCTGTAGTACACGCGTGCCTTGACGGTAGGCCTTGCAGCTGGTAGGCCTCGTACTCTGCTGCTGGGCTGTGTAGGCTTTGTAGGCAATTACGCTGCTGGCCTCAATGCCTGTGATTATATTTATTGTCATTTATCAATAAACTTTAAATCCTTCATACTTTGTAATATTTGTGTGAAATTTTCCAATAATTTGAATCTATTGAATCTACCAAATTTTATTTATTTTCTGTTTCTACTGCTTTTATGTTAAACTATCTTATATTTAATACAATAAATATCTTTAATTAACTAGTTCAATTCTATGAACTGAACTATCAAGTTCTATGAACTTCACTTTCATCACTGTAATTTACTCTATTTAAATTAAATTTTGTAACTCTCAACATTTTGCTATATTATTTTTGTACTGTTTATTTTATAGATTGGACTAGTTAATTAAAGATATTTATATAACACGACACCAATAATTAATGACTGATTCTAAGTAAGGGGGGGGGAGTTATCAGTTTGTTATTGCTAGAAAAATAAAAATTATTATTGTTCGAAGAAAATATTAATGTTTAGTGAAATCTTGTATCTATTCCCGAAATTTATAATAAATCTATCGTGATTGGTTTTGAAAATAACACATACATGATATTTTTCAATCATTTTTGTTTTAAAAAATCGATTTAAGTTAAAGAACTGTGTAAAAGAGCCAAGTGTTCTATCACTGAATTTTCATACTGTACTGCAACAAAATTAAATGCTTTTGCTTTTCTGGTGCTGATGTAACATCGGGCTATTTTATTTTCGTGCATTTATCTAATTTAATGAAATAATTATAATTATTAGCAAATCGTGTTCTTGTTAAAAACTAGTTTAATCTTTTAATAAACTGCATTTATATCTATAAAACAATGAATAACATTTTCACAAAACATATTTGTAATCACTAGACTTAATTTATATGTACTGATCGATAATCAATCAATCAATGATTTGATTAACGCATCAAATCATTAATTAATTGTTATCAAGCAGTGTAGGCCTTAGCTGTGTGCTTATAGTTTTTCTGCAGCTGCTTAAAATGTCCAGCCTATAGGCTATTGGGCTGGTGATCAGGCTTTTAGCCTAGTAGTTGCTACATTTAGCCTGAAAGGCCACGGGGCTAGCAGAATGTAAACATAGAATCAATAGCCAATGTCTTCTGCCTATCAAATTCATTCAGGCTTTCATTGTTAGCCTATAGGCTGTGCTGCTCGCTAGCTCTGCTGCGGTGGTATTGATATTGGGCTACCCGAAATTTCTCGCGTCTCATTGGCCGTCTATTTATAACTACTCGATTCTTATTGGTTGATCACATATCGGGCAAAAATCTATAATGCGCTGTAGTAGTTTTTTATGTGTAGCTGGTTTTGTGGGCTTATATATATGCTAATTGAATTGGGCTTTTGCAGTGCTCAAATAGAATTGAATTTCTACAGTACCATTTATGTATGTTTATGTCTAGATGTATGTTTAAACGCATGCGAATATATGCTTGTATAAAACCAAGTATATTATAATATTAACCATGTTTTTTCAAGTACATTTTTAAATACTATTTAAATAATTGAATTATTAGTAGAGAATTGGTTTAAATTTATGTGCTTAAATTTATCTTAACGTCACATCAGCACTAAAATATTTGGTAATCGAAAAATTTGTTCCCCAATTTATTCACTAATTTAATAATATACTATGAGTCTCCTGCGATTGCACAAAACAGTATTTAACATTAATATTTAATAACCAGAGAACAAAATAAAAAGTTTATAATTTTATTTTGTAATTTTATTTTTTATTTTATTTTATATACTGTTGGATTAAATTCATTCCAATTTATTTTTTGTTATTTTTGAAAATAAAACACGAGTGATTGTTTTGAATTGGTAGTAGAAAAATTACGTGATTTTTAAATTTATTTCAATTAAACTATAAAATACCTCATTTAATAAATACCTCCTTATAAATACCTCCTTATTTTTTATTCCCCCCCCCATTAAAGAACGCCAGAGTAAAATAGTTCTTAAAATTTATGGATAAGGGTTATGTTAACTTATGTTAAGGTTAGTGTTAACCCTAATCTTTACTTTATCTTCAATTCTAATGTATAAATTTCAAAACTAGTTTATAATATCTATTTTTAGACGTTCTATGTTTAGAAACGGTGCTAATTCAATTAGAGAATGGTAATGGCTTTAAAATATCGTGACCTGGTTTTTTAAAATTGAAATAATTAGATAAATGAATTTATCGCTGAAAGATTAGTCGAAATTAAAAGCGAAATATTTGTTCAAATATTGGCTTTTTGGTTATTCCTCCCCCCTTTTAGACCAGTAATTATTATAATCCCCCCTTATGCGTGAGCATACTTCTTCAGATCAGTAGTTATAATTAAAAAAATTCAGATAAAAAAATGAAAATGTAAAAATGTACAAGCGTTTTACACCGGATATGCTATAGTGTATATATTAGCAACTGACTGAGCTGTCTGACTTTTATTGTATTCATTTAAATGATTTTATTTAACTGTAAATTTGACAAAATCTATAATGACATAATGAAACGCTTATTAAAAGCAATATAAAGTGTGTGTATGTGTGTGTTGGTGAGTGTCTGCTTGCGTGTATGTGCGTGTGTGCGTGCTTGTGTGCGTGTGTATTTATATAAATACAGAAAGTCAATAGTTTGAACAAGTATTGCATATATAAATTATAAAATGAAATTAAAAAATTTCAATTTTCTGATTTTAGCCATGGACCCAGGGGCGTCCTTTCACCCCGATGGCGAATCTAATTTATGAAGGGGGGGGGGTGTGGCATAGCAAGGTTTTAGGGGGCCTAAGTGCTGAACCTCAATGATAAGCCCCTGAATTTAAAACAAAAAAATGTATCAGAAATTGTGTTTTTATTAAAAATTTGTGACGAGTTAATTTAACATTATGAAATGACAATGTCATTCTCTAAGGGGTTACCTATACCGGCGGCCTCCAAAATTGTAGTAAAAATTGACTGCGTTTCGTTTTAACTATAGGGGCCTCTTTGACCTCGGGGCTCCTTGGTAAAGTATAGGGGCATGATGGGCATGTCGAAGTGTCATCAATAATATTTTATGATATAAATTATTGCTCTTATCAGTCTCAAATAGGCATCCTAATATAGGAAATAACAATTCTCTATATGCCAAGACATTAATAGTTGAAAAGGCAGGTGTTTCTCTTTGTAAATATCAGACATAGGCTCTAGATTGGCCAGACATCTACATAATTAAAGCGTGCTGAAAATAGGATGGATTCAGAATTTTGCTATAACTATTTAAATTTTGATTTATGAACAGACTATAGGCTATAGTTTGGCATGAATTATTCTTATAGAACTTCATATGCGATCTCTTGTGAATTATTGATGCTGATTATTATGCAGAAGAGCATTTCAAATCTTTAATTAGTTATAAGATAAGTTCAGATAAGTTATGAAATTTAATGATATAATTTGAAACGCTTTGTGAGTGGAAATGAACGTTTTTTAATATGAAATAGTTAAAAAATTAGTTCTAAGCTTATTCACCATGTCTAGAAATGATTTGAGTATTTTTTATTTTCGTGTATTGATTCTTGGTATAATATGCAATCTGCAGTTACAAAAGTGTACGCATATAGCTGGAGACTTACGTGTTATGCAGTAAATAAATATTGAAGCAAATATATTGTAAACAGTTTAAACACAAACACTTTCGATGGTGAATTTGTACTTTAGCGTTTATGGTGAATTTCTAAATATTAACAGTATATTGATATATTATCGACTTATTAAAGGATTTCGATGCAGTGTGCACTATTATATTATAAATACGATTCCTGTGCATTATTTGAGTCCTTTTTTTTTGTATTGTTCAAAATAAGTCTGATAAATAAACAGATATAAAAGCCAAAGTTTATAGTCTATTTATTAATTCATAAAGTTTATAAGTTCATTTAATAAAGTTTATCATCGGTAAGTCTATTTGATAAGATTATTAAATTTAAGTCCATTTAAGTTTTACCATAAATATGCATAGTTTATGTTTGAAGTTTTAAATAACTTAAACTTTGAACATTTCTACAGAGTGGAAGAAATGAAGAGAAACCATCTCCAGTCGACTCAGGCATTACCTGAATTAAGAGAACGCTTGAATAACCCTGTAACCAACATCCATCCAATAACCAGCAGTAACCACGTCAGTAACAATCAATCCACTCATTTTAACATCAGCATTCCCATCAGTAATAACCATGGTACTACCAGCAATAATTATGTAAGTAAAAATCTCAATAATCTTGATAATAATAGCAGAAATTATCACGGCCGGTTGGGTAATAATCATAACGCTAATCTTATACAGCGTAATAACAACCAATTAATTACGTCTCAAAGTGTAAATAGTAGGGAAAAATTAGCTGCAAAAAGTACGTTAATTTCCTCTCCGCTTATTTTATCTGATACCCCGATAGAGGTCTCGCGATTAGGGTTAGCGCAGCAATCTAAAACACTTTCATCTCTTAATATTACATCCAGTCAGTTGACCACCTCTACTGGTCATAACGGACGATTGACGGCATCAAATGCCACAAGCTTGCCTGCCTCTTTTCACCCTGCGATCAGCGATACTCCTCTTCACACTAGCATCACTTCAAGATGGAATGAAATTGTCACTTCCTCTAGTTCATCAGAACGACATACCTTATATGTAGATTCATCAAATTTACAAAATACCACTGAAAAATCATCCGGTTTTTCAGCGATATCCGAACGCAGTGCCCAATCTGTTGCAGAAAGTGGTAGCCGGGTTACCATATCAGGGCAAGCTCTACGACTTGGCAACAGACTGCTGCTTAATCATACGTCCATACCCGGAGCTTTAAAGTGCGGAGTCAATGCCATTGACAGCACGCAAGTAGAGTCCACTGCTCTCCAATGTAACTCCATTAGTTCCGCATCCTTGCAATTTAATTCAATTCATTCTACGTCATCGCTATTTAACGCTGTACCAGTGCAACTAAAAATGGTACATTCCGCACCGGTGCAGCTGCACTTAGCGCCAATGCAGCCTCACGCTGTGCAGTCAGCACCCGTTGTCTTACAGCGTATTCCTTTAATCCAAGGCGCTCATCCAGAATCGCCTTGTGTCTCTTCTTCATCTAGCTGCGAAAAGCCGATCATGAAACCTCCGAAGAAACGACGGAACATCGAGATAGAAGATGACAGTGATGCAGTTAACTCTGGTAATACCACGCCTATAAGACTTAATTTTAGCGGACCTCAGTTGCTTGATTCACAGTCTGGTTTACGCATTACAGAGGTGTGTCTTCCTTCTACTGTAGTTTCACAGAAAATACCAGATAATGTTGGGTATACAACTAACCAACACAAGGTAAGTTTGATGAACCCGCAATTGCTTAATCAGCGAATATCTGTGACAAGTAATGGATCAATGATTAGACCACAGATGATCAGTGTGCCCAGAGTTTGTGGGACTGTACCTCAAAAACTTAATCCAATTGTTACTTCTGTTCCGGTGAGTGTTTTTCAAGTGTGTACCACTGGTACACTGTCTGGTTTGCAGAGATTTAATCTACCATTGGGTGGATTGCAAGTGACTCTTTTACCAGGGACTGGGACACAAGTAACCAGTACGCAGAATTTAATAAACAGTTCACAGTTGACATCTGTACATGTGTCGAATGTACAAATGACGAATGTACAGATGAGCAGTGTACAGTTGATCAATGCTCAAATGACGGATATACAAAGGATAAATCCACTCATGACCTTGTCGCAAAAAACCAATCCTACTTTAACTAGTTTGCAATCGACCAATCAGATAGTTCCATCTATGCAACGAGCCAGTCAGACACCACTGAGTTTTCCGAAAATTACTCCCACACTTACTAGTCTTCAATCATCTACCAATAGCATCGCGTCTGGTTTACATTTAACCAATCAAGTCACAAATTCTCTTTTACCTACCTCGCCTTGCAATTTCTACCCTTCCTCCTCGGGTCGTGACCTGTCCTCCGTTGACCTCAGCGAATGGAAAGGTCAGAGAGTTCTGGCTAAACGAGGTTCTATTTATATTCCCGGCACTGTAGCCGATGTATCGTGCGGTGGCCGTCAAATAATCGTCTCTTTTGAAGCCACTCCTCCCTTATCGAGGGAAGTCGTAATGTACAATCGGCCGAATGATGTCATTGGGGATAATCCCCCTAGCGCCTCCACGCTGGTCCCTGGTTTGCTGCTCTGCGTGAGAGCCCAAGGGGCAGGGAACACCTACAGGATGGGCCGGGTTGTTAGACGTCAACCTCCCCAGTATCTCGTCAGGATGGAGGGCGCCGAGGGACAAGGGGCGCCACCTGAGGAGTGGGTCTCCAGGGTTAATCTTCGTCTTCTTCAGCCTCCATGGTTTGAAGATCTTGAGGAACCGGAGGTTGTTAGCATCACGTCAAATGTCGCAGTGAGTACAGATGGTGCACGTATGGAATGTTTTCGTAAAACTCCCTACGTGGAACTTTTGTCTCAGAGGAGATCAGTTACTACGGAATGTAACGAAGGTGTTAAAGACTGGGGCGTTGATGCGGGTTTGGGTGGGACCCCGGGGTCGTCAGGTGGCAGCACAACCCCGGGTAAAAGTCAACCGAGTTCCGCTGAGAGCAGTTTTGGGGGTGGCTTGGGTTTTCCTTCAGTTTCTGGGGGTCCCGGGGTGCGATCTACTCGCTGTCAGAGCTCTTTATCCGTGGAAAGCAATGTGAGCAACCCCGGGAGATACCGCAAAGGTGAGGTGGTCTCTACTCCAAATGGAGTGAGGAAGAAATTCAATGGCAAGCAATGGAGAAGGTTATGTTCGAGGGAAGACTGCGCAAAGGAATCTCAGAGGAGAGGATTCTGTTCCAGACATTTGTCACTTAAGGGAAAGGGGAGGTCTTTTAGTGGAGGGGACAGCTGCTCCCCTAGGGGGGTAACTGATTTATTGGGGAGCGTTAGCGTGACTGGGGACTGGGGTGCAGAGGATCTAAACGCGTATCCGAGAAGATTCGATGATGCCGATGCTGCGAATATGCTCATCTCTCTCGGACAAGTTTCCTCAGATGGGTTTTTTCCAGAGAATTCTCACGAGTCATCACTGGGAATTCCCAATTCCCCGCGTGGGAAAATCCCGATTGTTGTATCCGGGAATTCCCCAGCATCATCTCAAGGGATATTCTGCATTGTTCAGGGTAGCTCACCCAATGAGAGAATACTGACCAGTGGATTCACGAGATCTCCGCTTTTCAGGATGGCTCAGTCAACCACTTTTATGCCAATATTGTCACCGTGTGGTCAAATAAACGCGGGGGGCTTGCGCGTCCCTTTAGTGTCGACCCCCCTGAGGATAATACCAGGTGGCTCTTGTTCTACCCCGGTTGTTCTTTCGCCTCTCGCCGTTTGTTCAGATTTGGGTGTCGAAAATGCGATTATTTTGCAACGTGATATTTTGGTGGAACGTAAGAATTCGGAAGCTGGAAATTTTGTAACGCAGGAAGAAATAAGAATAGGGAAGATTGTGAAAGAGAAAGATGAAATTATGAAGATGAAAGATGACAGATGTTTTGCGACAGTTGGATGTAATGAAAAACATGCAGGGGGGGACGAGATAAAGATGGGGTGGGGGAATGAGATCCAGTTGGAGGGGGGCAGGGGAGATGAGGCTAGGATTGGGAGGGGAACTGATCGCGCAAGGCATGCGTCTGATGGGTTGTTATTTACAACGGAAAGTTTAAACAGAGGTTTGTTTCTGCTTTTAAAAGTTGTTTGCAATAATGTTAGCATTGGCAGTATGTATTTTGAGTAGGAATTTAACTTGCAGCAATATTCCTGTTTTAGTTTTAAAGTTATTAATTGGGTATGCACGAAGTATGAAGCGAAATGTTTTATAATTAGAGTAAGAATATGTTAACGATAATGCTCTAAATGTTCAACAGTATAATATATTTGACTATTTTAACTACTTTCTGATTTTTTTTCAGTTTTTATCCATGTATTAATATATACAGTTATGTATTAATATATATAATTTTAGTCATTTATTAGGGTTGCCATATATCTGGTTTAAAACCGGTCTCCTTGTAACCCTAGTGATATATTTGTTAAGTGTTATGTTTTTTTTATCAAAGGGGCCGTCTGGAAGACAAGTGGGGGGCGGTTTGTTGATCTTGGCCTTGCCTCTCGTGCTGAACCTGTTCCTTCTCTTTTGCCAGTCATTTCTGTTTCAACCAATCAGGAAAAAAGGATTGGTGATGGGCGGAGCCAAGATGACAGAAGGCTCCTCCTCCATGATTCTGCTGATGGTGCGTTGAGTGAGTTAGCTGTCAATCAATGTATATGCAGCTCGATAAAGTATCATATTTTCTTGCATTTATTTATTTTTCCATAATTTCCAAAAGAAACCATTTACCTCATATTTTATTTACTGTTTTAAAAGTGAAACTGCACTCGGTTAAGTCTTAGAGTGCTCATCACTGTATTTCAGGACACCAGGATTATAATCTGTCTATAATTTGTGCTGATGTGACATTTAATTTAGTCAACGAGCAATGCTAAATATATGCTTCTATAACAACTCGTCTATAAATTGTTACGACACTTTGTTTACTGACATTTGGTTTACCGACATCTGATCTATCTATCTGTAACTTTAAAAAAAAATCATAACTATAACCCTAACCGTAGCTGAACATAAATCCTAACTCTAAATCTAAGTCTAACTCTAACCCCTACCCTAATGTTACAGTAGACCAAATGTTAGTAGATCAGATATCTGTAGACTTGATGTCGTAGTCTAAAAGTCTGTAGATGAATTGTCATGGCACCAAAAGAAAAAGTTTTAGTTAACTGATGTACTTTTTTCAGGCACTCTCACCCAAACTGAGGCTCTCAAGCAGATACCGATGTACCCCTGGCATTGCTTGGTTCCCTTTCTCACTAATTCCTCAACAATTACGTCTTCAGTGGCCCCAGGGGCCTCCCAGACCCCCCCTTGTGTCAGGCGTAAAGTTGAACTTGGTAATTGCTGAATTTAAAATATCTAATAATTGTTTTTTATTATCATCGAAATATAGGGATGCAATTTGACATAATAAATGCTATATTAATGCTAGTGTTTTTGGTTTATTTTTGTAATTTTAAGGATTTAATAAGCATTGTATTTAGGATGGTTAGCGTATCAACTAAGCAACTAATTTTTCAGACTTTTACGTAAGTGATTTAAGTTCAAATCCAAGTCATGACATCCTCTGTTGACTCAGCCGTCCATCCCTCAGAGGTGATGAAATAAGTAAGAACTTTGACTGGTGAAGAATGACAAGTTTCTTGACAAGACAGTAAGCTCTGTGTATGGGACAGTTGACTTAATTGGATATATCCTTCTTAGCTTAAAAATATCAGAGGATGAATGTTTTGCAATTGGCTCTTGTTCTCTATGAGAAATCTGCTTATCAGAACAAGTTTCAAATTGTTCATTTCTTGTGTTAAGTAAAAGAATACAAATTTTGCACATAGATGATAAATGGGTATTTAAGCCAATAAGAATGAAATAAATGAATTCGATTAAGCTGATCTAAGTCAACAAGGATAAATACAATTAAACTGATCTAAGCCAACAAGGATAAATACAATTAAACTGATCTAAATCAACAAGGATAAATACAATTAAGCTGATCTAAGCCAACAAGGATAAATACAATTAAGCTGATCTAAGCCAACAAGG
>JAQIXG010004873.1:0-12223 GCA_034700105.1 Oconnorella tubifera | reverse complement strand
ATCGGCCTCGAATACATTAACCGGACAAATCGGCCTCGAATACATTAACCGGACAAATCGGCCTCGAATACATTAACTGGACAAATCGGCCTCGAATACATTAACCCGACAAATCGGCTTCGAATACATTAATTACATGTGAGTTAATGTCAATAGGGACTACATAGCCTTATACTTATACTCCTACATATATACAAATCAAATAAATTATTTAATTATTAAATTATTTATTTGTATGTTAAATTATTTAAGCCACAGTATTTTCTTTACAGGAGAAAGCATTGACTTGGCCTAAAGTTGATTCTTTTTATAAGGTAATTTGCAACAAGTTTGTAATAGGCTACAAAAACAAAAATCCGCAATCGAGCAAAATATGTGTCGATATTTCACTCAAATATTGCTGCGCTGATGGTACAGGTCTAGATAAATGAGTTTTCTTCTAGTTATATAGGGTTTAAAGAGACCCTATTCAGACGCCACGAAGGGTTAACCCTTTGTATTGTATGGACGTCGTAGCTATCGTAATTCTTTTGGGACAGTTTAATAATATAGTATATTAACAATTTAATAATATAGTATATTTGATAGTTATAATAATATATCAACTGTACAATATAAAGTTAATATAATATGACTAGTTGCTTTTTTACGATAGCAATGAATCAGTTGAAAGAACCTTATGACTCTTTTATCATACATTGAAAAATCGATTCCTAATGACCAAGACGATCTTAAAGATGAAGTAAGTAAAATTAACTTTAGAGAGGAAGTAGAAAGATTTGCAGGAATCCCTTGTTTGTCTAATTCTTGAACTTGATTTGGAATTTTAAACAAGGATAACGTATTGATTATAATATTATATTGATAGTAATGTTTATTATTGTAATCTGTATGCCCGTTAGAGGACTGGTTAGAACCCTGAATTCGAAATCGATGTCCAGGTTCGAATCCCGGTTAGCTCACCATTTTCTCTAACTTGCTGCACCCTTTAGTAAGATGCTTAAATTGATAGCTACGTCTTCGACATCGTTAATACGGTAATCTAGACGTTAAACATAACTTTTGTAACCTTATATAGAATTTTACTGATTATATTTATGCTTGTTGGCTTAGATCAGCTTAATCGTATTTATTCTTGTTAGGCTTAGATCAACTTAATTGTATTTATCCTTGCTGGCTTGGATCAGCTTAATTGTATTTATCCTTGTTGGCTTAGATCAGCTTAATTGTATTTATCCTTGTTGGCTTAAAAACTCATAGACAATCAACTGACTTACTATTTTGTTTTAACGATTTTTACATAAAAAAACCGACATTTATTTTATAAATTTCAAAGAAATTAATTTTGCATAACTTTCCTTCTACTCATTTTAATTTTAATATTATTTTAATAATTCGTGCACATTTCATTAGAGCTAAATGTTATTTAAAGCCTTAAAACCTAACCTTACAACCTATCTTCTGAGATTACTAATTAAATTTTTGCTTTATTTATTATCTGTACAGGAAAAAGAAGTAGAACATGACAGTGAAATAGACTTTGCGGACGAATTATTTGATTTAAAGAAATAAAGAAGAAAATATATAAAACTCCAACCATTTTTCTCTTCTCGCCTAATAATGAATTAAATCAAATTAATTAACTTTCAAGACTTGACTCGCATCTTTAAAATATTTATTTACATTTCTTTAAATTTCTTCAAAATTACATACGAAGTTGAATACAATGTATAAAGTTTGAATTTCAATTTATAAATTGGAATAATATTTAATATTAATCTGTTTATAACAAATATATATTACAAAGAATTAGACTCGAGTTACATGCAATAAATTACGCATCCATAAAATTACATGTACACAATTAAATGTAGAAGGGACTCACATGTAACAAATTACATGTAAAAGAGATTACATGTAACAGATTACATGTAGAAGGGATTACATGCAACAAATTACACGTAGAAGGAATTACATACTAATTACATTACATGTTGTTTAAAAATGAAATTATTAGAAATGATTACGAATCATTTATATGTAATAAATAACATGTACAAGCCATTACACTCAATTTAAATGTAATAAATTACATGTACAAAAGATTACAGGTAACAAATTACATGTTGAGATATTACATGTTATGTAATAAATGTAATGCAATAAATTACACGCAGAAATTATTACATTTCATTTACATGTAATAAATTACATGTACATCGGATTATACTCGTATTACATATAGCAAATTACATGTAGAAAAGATTACGCTCTGATTACATGTAGCAAATTACACGTAGAAGAGATTACATATTACATCTGTCCCATTAAAGCTGAGTCACTGCGGACTCTGCCTGGACTTGTCTTGTTGCTTGACTTTTTTTGCGCGCTGCATATAGGACAGGAACTCTGGAAAAAAAACAACGCAACTAAATTCCGCAAAACCGTTTTTCCAATTGAAATTACAATTTAATTTACATAAATTACCGCTAAAAATGTCAAAAAAAGAGCCAACTAAATACCGCAAAACCATTTTTACAATTTAAGTTTAAAAAAATTAAGCCTAAAAATGTCAAAAAATACAGCAAATACAGCAAAATACAGCTATATACAGCAAAATCATTTTTCCGATTTAAGTTTACAAAGATTAAGGATAGAAGTCAAAAGTTAATACTGCATCATTAAATTTTTAATTTTTGAAGTATTCCAGTTGCTCGCTTAAGGGTGCAGCAAAATGAGACGAAATGTACAAAAAAGATCTTTTACTAAAGGCGCAGCAAAAGACAACATTTTCCACAAAGCAGAAGAATTTATTCTCTTACTAAAGGGTGCAGCAAACATTGGCAAAATATCACCACTGGTTACGAACCGATATTTTATATAAAAATATAAACTTTAGCATAAAATTTACATTTTATATTAAATTACGCCATTAAATTTTAAATTTTGAAGCATTCTTAATATTTAATAAAGATATACTGAATAGAATAAATAGAATTTATTAATACGATCTTAATTGTAAAACTTTTATATTGCAATAAATTCAATGCAACTGTCAACATTGTAAAAATACTTTTAATTGGTAAAATAAAAAATAAAAAGAGAAAATGTACATGATATAATAAATACAATTATTTATAGATTTATTTCCCTCTTTAAAGAGGTGTGCGTTTTAAAATTATAAGTATATGATGTTAATAATACTTACAAAAGTTGATGTAATGCAATCCGCATGAAATACATGATGACAGTAGAATACTGCTATTGTGCTTGCAAATTGTAGGTCTATAAGTAAATCAATCAATCAATTGATCAATCAATCAATCAATCGGTCGGTCGGTCAGTCGATCGATCCGTGAGTCAGGCAGTCAGGAAGTCAGGCAGAGAGTCAGTCAGTCGGTCGGTCGGTCGGTCAGTCATTCAGTCAGTCAGAAACAAACAATCAAAACGCGTTTAATGACACAAAAATAAACCGTTTAATTTAAACAATAAACTTACTATGTACTATGATCTTTTCATGACAACTTTGACATGTTTGACTTTCTAGAAAAAAATTGATCAAAAAATCTAAGACATTAGTTACATTAAGAGCAAGTAAAAGACAGGCACAAAGACAGATACATCGACAGACACAGCCAGACAAACAGACAGCCAGAGACACAGAAAGACAGACAAAAAATGCAATTTCATTGATAGCTGTTAATTTTAATAGACAGAAAAAAACACACAAACAGACAGACAGACATAGTAGTAGTAGTAACTCTAACGTTAATCTCTCTATCTCTCTCTCTGTCTGTCTGTCAATTTGTCTGTATGTCTTTTGTCTTTCCATCTGTCTGTCTATCTGCAAGTCTCTCTGTTAGCCTGTCTGTCTGTTTATCTCTGTCTTTTTGTCTTTCCATCAGTCTGTCTATATATGTCTGTCTGTCTGTTAATCTGTATGTATCTTTGTTTATCTGTCTGTCTATATATCTCTATGTTTTTCCACCTTTATGTTTATATCTAACTCTATCTCTTTCTGTATCTCTGTCTATCTGCGTGTCTATTCGTCCGTCTGTCTATCTGCATGTCTGTTTGTCTGTCTGTCGACGCTCACCGCTAACAAAAATTCCTTTTCGCTGTTGTTTCAGTAATTTATCCAGCAAATGATAACAGTCTGAAATAAGAATCTTCTTGCATCCGTCTCTCAGTGAAATCTAACAAAAGTAAAGAATAACAACAAATATTTAAAAAAACCACAATATAAAATATTTGTTAATTATTCATTAATAAATTTTATTTGAATTTAAGTTAAATGTCTAGATTATTATACGTGTATTATACGTATGATGTCTCAGACGTAGCTGTCAATTTAAGCGTCTTACTACAGCGTGCAGTGAGTTAGAGAAATAAAGAGCTATCCGGGATTTGAACCTGGACCTGTCGCGTCCGAGTCCAGTGCTCTAACCACTTGGCTAATGAGCAAAGATAGTATAGTAACATAAATAATATGATTATATATTAGGAAATTATTTAATGTTTATATAACTATAGTAACATAAACAACATTACTACATATCATTCATAAGTAATGTATATAACATTACTATTATAGCTATAGTAACATATAATATTACTATATATCATTACTAACTAACATATATAATATATATTACCATATATTACTATATACCTTTAAGAACATATATAACATAAGTAAATAACACATGTAACAGTACTCTATATCATTACTATATAACTACCGATATATATATATACATTTAGTAACATATACAATATTACTATATACAACATTACTATTTACAATATTACTATACAAAACATTACTATATACAATGTTACTATATACAACATTACTATTTACAATATTACTATACATAACATTACTATATACAATATTACTATATACAACATTACTATATACAACATTACGTTACAACATATACAATATAGTAATAGTATATAGTAATATTACTATATATAGTAATATATGTTGTATATAGTAATCTACAACATAACTATCTACCTGCAGATAGTAATCTTGCAGTATTTTAACCAGCGAATCTCTCAGTCCAGGGATCTGCATGCTCAATTTTATTTTCTGTATCAGAATTATTGGATCTATGTGAGTGCCAACACTGTTTAGTAGCCCCGTTATAAACGCTACAAAAATATTTAAGAATAAACGTACCAAAAATAATTAATGCTACAGAAATATTTCGTAATACATGCACTGAATACTAAAAATATTGACTAAATGACCATATACTAAAATTATAGCTGTAGTTTTAAGAGCACAAATGTAAAAAATTGTTTATTAAATTGTTTAAAAATTGTTTATTAGCGATGTCTGCGACATCATCCCTCGACAGTTAAACAGAAGTTAAACTTTATTGATCGATTGATTGATCAATTGATTGATTGATCAATTGATTGACTGTTTAATTGATTGACTGATTAATCAATCAACTGATTGATTGATTAATCAATCGATTGATTGATCAATTGATTTATTGATCAATTGATTGATTGATTGATTTATCGATCAATTGATTGATTGATTGGATTTTAATAAAAATATCTAACAAGGTTTATCTATCGCGAAATCGATAAGATCATTCCAAAGTTCAACGTCGTTATATTCTTTGCAGAATTCGATAGCGTGAATGACGTCTCTTAGTTCCCCAGTGATGAGAGCCAGCGCTTCCTTCGTATTACCCATACGACCTTTTAGTAAATTAACAACGTCACATCAGCAGAAAAAGTGGCTATTTAAGGAGAGAAATTAGAAAAGTCACATTAGCACAAAAAGCGGCTATTTAAGTGAAAGATATACATACAATCTTTTAGACAATTAGCAAAGTTAACGTCAAATCAGCACAAAAAGTGGTCATGTAGTGAAAGATATACGACCTTTTAGTAAATTAACAAAGTTAAAAGTCACATCAGCGCAAAGAGTCACATCAGCGCAAAGAATAACCTTTCTTTTAGAAAAAAGGAAAGGTTATTTAGTGAAAGTCATTAGACATTTTAGAAAATTAGTAAAGTTAACATCAATTTAACTGTCAATTTAAGTGTGTTACTAAAGGGTGCAGCAAGATAAAAAAAATACTGAGCTCTCCGGGGTCCAAACCTATTGATTTCGAATTTATCTAAATACTTCTTGTTATTTAATTTGTTTTTAAATCGCGTAATTTTAATGATTTCTACCTAGTAAAAAGACCATTTCTGGATAATGACTTCTCTGCGTGCAGATATTTAATGCGTGGGGGAGGGAGTAGTAGTTACTGGTGCGTAAAAAAGATAACAGTCGCGGTCTATCAAACTCGGCCAATAAGCCAATCAACATTGGTTGAAAGTCTTTGCCAAGATGTGGATCTCTACCGAACATTTGGGAGAGGTACTGGGTGGGAGGAGACATAAAATAGTTGGATTAGATAGGATTAGATAAGGTATTAGAGTTAGATAAGGTATTAGAGTTACATAAGGTATTAAAAGGTATTAGAATAGATAGGGTTAGAATAGATAGGGTTAGAATTGATATTAGATTAGATATTGTAATAAATAAAGATATTGTCGAAATAGATGAGTTTAGAAAAGGTAACAGATAAGATAATATATTGTACTGAGTGTAAATAGATAGGGAAAAATAAGGCATTGTAATACGTAACGATAGATAAGGTGTTGAAAATAGATATGGATAGATATTATTTGAATTAGATAAGGTATTGCGATAGATAACATCAGATATTATTTCAAATAGAAAACGCTAGATAGTGTTGAAATAGATACAGCAAGATTTTTAAATAGATAAGGTGTTGTAATAGAAAATGAAAGATATCATTTGAACTAGATAAAATTAGATATTATACAGTAACGCATTGTAATTTATGGATTATAGAGCTATACAAACAATGACATCTTACTAAAGGGTGCAGCAAGTTAAGTTTAACGTCTGTATTATCGTATTATACGAACGATGTCTTAGACGCAGCTGTCAAATTAAGACCTTACTAAAGGGTGCAGCGAGTTAGCTCAACACTAAACTATCCGGGATTCGAACCTGGACCTGCCACGTCCTGCACTCTAACCACTTCTCTAACAAGCCTTGATATTATATACATTATACACATCTTTATTGTATATATTATTATATACATATATTATTATATGTATTATTATTTTTATATATTATTATATATATATATTATAATATATATTATAGAGCAGAATATGAAGTATATATACCGCATATAAATATTCAGAATGTTTTTCAAGCTGCGTAACAACATGCTTGATCTACAGAGAAAATATAAAACAGCATGGTATATTTACTTTAATACGATAATTAGATTTAATCCAATTAATCTTTAATTTATCGGTAATTTACCTGTAATTTGTCTGTAATTTATCTGTAATTTATCTGTAATTTGTCTCTCATTTCTCTGCAATTTATCAGTAATTTATCTGTAATTTACCTGTAATTTACCTGTAATTTGTCTGTAATTTACCTGTAATTTGTCTGTAATTTACCTGTAATTTGTCTGTAATTTATCGGTAATTTATCTGTAATTTCTCTGTAATTTATCGGCAATTTTCTGTAATTTGTCTGTAATTTGTCTCTAATTTGTCTCTAATTAAATTTAAGTATGATACTTATCTTTGAATAAAACATACATATAAACATACCGATATACAGACATATAGATACATAGATAAAAAGACAGACAGAGAGACATATTAACACACAGATAGACAGACAGATATATAAAGAAACAAATATAGTCAATGTATAACATAACACATAACATAACCCATAACATAACGCATAACATAGCACATAACATAACGCATAACATAACGCATAACATAATGCATAACATATCACATAACATAACACATAACATAACACATAACACGCATAACCTAGCAAACACATAACATAACACATAGCATAAAACGCATAAAATAATGCATAACAAAATGCACAAAATAACATAAAATATAATAAACACAAAACATAACGCATAACATAAATGCATAACAAAATGCAGAAAATAACGCATAATATTCATAAGATAACGCATAACGCAAATATATACCGGTATTTTATCACGATTATCCAGCAGTAACTTAACGGCTGCTTGCGTATCAAATTCCATCAATGATACAACTCGATCAGCCACAGCATTAAACAGATCGTGCTGATGTATTAACTCAAAAACGTTCTTACGTTTTAATCTAAACGCAAAACCCATTACTTAACCCAAAACCCAAAAACTAAACCCAAACCCAACACAAAAAGATCCCCAAAAGATTATTACATCTCCGGATATATTCACGCATAACGTCACATCAGCACAAAAAAGTGTTGAGAAATGTGTATGTGTAAAAATTGATAAACATCACATCAGCTCAAAAAAAGAGTTGCGAACTGTGCTTATGAAAATTGCTTAACGTCATATCAGCACAAAAAGGCAATATAGGAAGAAGAAGAGCGCTGGACTTGACAGCGACAGGTCCAGGTTCAAATTTCGGAGAGACTGTTATTTCTCTAACTCGCTGCACCCTTTAGTAAGATGCTTAAATTGACAGCTACATCTGAGACGTCATTCATATAATACAATAAACCAGACGTTAAACTTAACTAACTGCACCCTTTTGTATGACTCTTAAACTGACAGCTACGTCCGAGACATCGTTAATATAATAGAATAATCCACATGCTAAACTTGCATCATTTTTAAACTCATTAGATAATTTATAATGTAAATACCAATATCTTACGTTAAATATATATAGAGAGCCTTATCATATCTCTGATCATAAGTGTAGCTAAAAACACGAAAGAAACTACTAAATTAAATGATGATAAGTGAAAACACAAATTAAATAATAGAAACTAGACATTTTACAATTTATTCAACTTCTAGTCTATGCAAATTCTTTAGTCTCTAAACATTAATAAGAAAATATTAAAAATTATATAAATGATAAAAAAAGAGCTAATATAATTATAATATAATATACAATAATATATAAAACCTTAATATTTTACATTGAAATAAAATAGCGAAAATTAACTTCAATTAAGGTATTAAAAAACTTAAATAGCTTAACTTAAAAGAAAGAGAATTTAATGTATTAAAGCTCATACAGTTGAGCCAAAGCATCCAATAGCAAGCTATTATTCCTATCTCTATCTAACATATCCAGTATACATTTAGACAGACGATTAATGCTGTATAATTCGCACGGCCAGTCGCGAATAAGTTCAAAGAAAACCTAAAAAAAAAAATTCTCTTTTCTGAACGTGTATGAATTAATTCATCAGTCGATTTTGAAGAGAGACAAATATTTTTACTTATATTATATATTACAAATATTTATTTTAATTTTTTCAAAATAAATTAATTACAGTCCAACCCTTTCCTGAAGCAAAGCTTTGGCGGTGCAGCGGGGAAATGCGGCGGTAGTCCTGGGAACTTTTGGGACAGTTTCTCGAGACAATTTTTAAATGTTTAATTTTGAATATTTCAACTTTTATCATTCGAATTTTTTTCTTTATTTGCCATACTTGTTCAAACTATTAACTTACTGTACATTGTTCAAACTGTCTTTAACTGTTTTTGTACTGTCATTAATAATTTAATTAATTAATTTTGAAATAAATCGATTTTTAACTTAATTCTCGCATTTAATCTTAATTAAATACGAAAATTTAATTTCTAACTCCGGAACATTGAAAATAAAACGAAAAACTTAAAAATCAACTCGCATTTCATATTAAAAAGCCAAATTTTATACTTTACAATTTTTAATTATTATTAATAATACAATAATGCTTTATTATACAATATATAGAGCGTTAATAATTTTATATTATTCTCTGTTATTTTATATTAAAAAAAGCAACAAACCTCTTGATTTGAAAGCATGAAATTACTCAAAATCAATTCGTAAATAGAAACGTCCAACTGTGGAACTTTTGTCGGAATAAATTTATAAATTGCCTGCAAAATAAAAAATAATTCAAAGTAAAAGGTACCTCTAGCAAAATATAGCATAAAAGCGAAAGATTATTTAGAAAAAGGCTCGTTAGAGAAGTGGTTAGAGCGCTGGACTCGGACTCGACGGGTCCGGGTTTGAATCCTGGAGAGATTAGTATTGAGCTAACTCGCTGCACTCTTTAGTAAGACGCTTAAATTGACAGCTACGTCTGACACATCGTTTATATAACACTCTAATCCAGACTTTAAACCTTAACGTTAGTAATAACGCGTCTCTAACGCGTCATCTGCACTGATGTGACGTTAAACGATAAACAAAAGTAATAAACAAACCTCTAATTGTTTACGAATGATAAATTCCGGAATAAATTTTTCCCACAGTTCTTTATTTTTACCGAACACCGGAACACACCAATCGGCAGCCTTGGTGTAATTCTTTTCAGTTAAAAGATGTGTCATATACAGTAGACCTATGCTCTGTAAAAATGTGACAATAGTGTCATAAAAATAGAAAATAAGTGTCACTATGTACATATGTTATGTACAGTAGATCTATAAAAATGTACATGTTTTGTGTACAGTAGACTTATAAAAATGTACATATGTACAATATTATAAGATCTATTATGTACAGTAGATCTATAAAAATCTACCTATGTTATGTACAGTAGATCTATAAAAATGTACATGTTTTATGTACAGTAGATCTATAAAAATGTCCATGTTTTATGTACAGTAGATTTATAAAAATTTAGATATGTACAATATTATAAGATCTATTATGTACAGTAGATCTATAAAAATGTACATATGTTAATTACAGTAGATCTATAAAAATGTCCATATATAATGTATATATTACTTATTAAAATGTACATATTTTATGTACAGTAAACTTATAAAAATGTACATGTTTTGTGTACAGTAGACTTATAAAAATGTACATGTGTTATGTACAGTGGACCTATGCTCTATATAAATGTGACATTCGCATCATAAAAACGTGAAAAAAGTGTCATGAAAATGAGAAAAAAGCGTCCCAAAATGTTAGATTAATGACATAAAAATATAACATTAGTGTCACAAAATTGTGAAATACTTATCAGTAGATGTGTCATGCTCTATAAACGAGTAACATTAATGACACAAAAATGTCAGATTAATGACAGAAGAAAATGTGAGAATAATACCGCGAAATTTGAGATTAAATGACGTAAAAATGATATAAAAACGTATTAACTAATGACACAAAAACGATATTAGCGACATGAAAATGTGAGATTAACGACGCAGTAATAAGACCGTTATGACAGAAAAACGTAACATTAACAACACAAACATGTAACAATAATAGCACGAAAATGACAATAATGACAGACAAAAATATAGAAAGTACAAAATACCTGCTGGGTATGTGATTTCAGTAATTTGCTGTTTTTTTCAGCGACTTCTATAGCTTTCTGAAAAATATAAAATGTATGAACGATATAATAACAATCGTTTAGTTCATCTGTATAAATGGTATAATAACAAACGGTTAGTTTGTTTGTATAAACAGTATACTAACAATCAGTTCGTTTATATAGACGATATAATAATAAACGGTTAGTTCGTTTGTATAAACGGTATACTAACAATCAGTTAGTTCGTTTGCATGAACGATATAATAACAATCGTTTAGTTCGTTTGTATAAACGGTATAATAACAATTATTTAATTCGTATATAAAATATAACACATTTATTATTTTATACATATAAACTATTAACGAATCAACACACTATAGAGGCGCAGCAAAATTCAAAAAAAAAATTTCACAAAAATTTAACACGTTTAAATATGTAATTATTATTAAATTGATACTTTTAATGCATTAATTTTTACGCGTTTAAATAATTAAATTATTATTAAATAACTACGTTCAACACAGTAAGTTTACATATTTAAAAAAATGCAATTAGAATTAAATCACTACAAATCAACACGTTAATTTAGCATATTTACATTTTTTTATTAATATTAAATTGCTACGAATCAACACACTAAAGAGACGCGTCCAATTAGAATCAAGAAAAATTTTCTCGCCTCAAACATTTCGTGTTCTATCAACCAATCAATGTGATCGTCCGTGTCTCGTTGCTTGGCAACTATGATCTCTTTTGGGCTTACGATTAGATAAATGGCTTGTTCCATATTCCATTCTAAACAATAAA
>JAQIXG010004872.1:0-12224 GCA_034700105.1 Oconnorella tubifera | reverse complement strand
ACTTATTTTTATATGACTTATAATAATCTTATAAGTCATATAAAAATAACTAAAGTTTATGATAAATAAACTTTAGTTATTTTTATATGACTTATAATAATCTTATACTATTTCATTCATACCAGATGCTGTATTTAATTTGATCTTATAGATTAAATATTTGATTAATGTTCATATTTCAGAAAATGTCTCAGCTGCAGGCCGTTTTAGAATTTCAAGTTGAGTTAGGAAAGTTTTACAACATTGATTTATTTCAAAGAGGGTCAGTAATATAAATCTTATGTTATTTATAGATTTCATATAATGCAAAATAGATTTTAAATAATTTTCTGCCGAGAAATGAGATTTGAAAACATTTTATTCGATGAGAAATTTATGTACAGAATTACTTTAATGTTATGTTACTTTTCAAATTAAAAATGATTATGCTCTATAAGTTTTGAATTTTTTTATACTTGTTTTTCATTTCTCATTGAATTATGAGTATATAAATATAAAAATATAATAAATAAGTAAATGTATATACATTACTTACAAATATGAAAATTTCTACGATTTTAATTACTTGACTTATACATTTTCTTTAAATATTATTTTTCATAAATATTTCTTTGCCGTGCAGTTATTATCAGATTAGAACTTCACTGAAACTTTCACAGAAAACAACGGCTAAAGTAGATGTCAGTTTTTCTAAAGCTTCCGGTAAAAACTAATGTTAAATATTAGACTATTTAATCGTTTAATCGTTTCAATCTTTTTTAATTTTAATTGAAGTTTCCTATTGCCTGAAATCTGTAACAAACGAACCAGTTTTATATTCTTGATTTTTTGATTTGTTTTGATTTTTTATAAATTTAAAACGCAATTATTACATTTTTGTAAATAGTCTAATTATGTTGTTTTTTAGTCGGCAAGTTGGTTTTACCTTCGTCTGTTTTAAATGGAGTGGCTGTCAGCAAAACTTTTCAGATCCTCTACAGAAAAGAAGAGATAGAGCTGAATGATGTCATTGTCTTTAAAGTCTACATGCTTGTTGATATCAACAAAGTATGCAAAGAGATATTATAATCAGATAGTTATATCTCTTAATTCATAAATATATAAAACTAAATGGGTTCTAATTTAGGATCCACTGCTAAAATATCATTAATGTTTGAATATTAACGAGTCTTATCATTAATAAGTTATAATATCTAATTTATGAATACTGCTATAGTATTGCTGAATGTTTTGAATATTGCTAGCAGTCATATAGTCACTGTATGAATGTTGAACCTTTTCATAGACAATTGCGTGCTTTGTTTACAGCGAGATACCTAAATAAGAATTCATGTTATTTTAAAATTGTTATGCTTGCGATATATGCATTTAATTTACTCTTGCAATTTATAAATTGTCTTAAGTTATAAGATTATTTCTAGATGTATTATTCTATGAGTTTATCATTGCTTTAGATTGAAGCTAGCCTAACTGAGGCAGACTTTCAGTTGCTGGTTGAACTCTGGTTCACAGAAGAAGATATAAGGTTGGTTATCTGTTAATAATTACTAACTGCTTAACTTTGTCAAATCTTAGATTCATCGCTCATTTAATTTACTTTATATTAAACAGCATTCATTACGTTGTGCCTTATTTTAATTTTAATTTAATTTAATTATGTTGCATTTTATTATATCACATTTTATTTTTATTAGATTGCATTTTTATTTGACTATGTTCACAATGTTACTGAATAATTAATCTTTTCATCCATCCCAACATTGTTTACAAGCAATCAATCAATCAAATTCTAAAACTGTTACGTTTTTCTTGTAAAAGTTTTCTGTAAATAACTTTATTTTTTTCCCTGTGATCCAGGTCTGGTACAGTGCTACCAGCTTGTATCACGGAGCGCACGTTAAAGCTTCATTTTGCTGCTAGTAAAGGTCTACATCATCATGTCCCTCTCTTGTTTGATTACTTTCATCTTTCATCCATCTTCATCACAGTCCATGCATCACTACTCGCTCTTCATCAACCTTATATCAGGTCAGAACTGCTGTCAGATATTTATTTGGTTAAATGTTGGTTTTTGAGATCATATTTTTATCTTAATTGATAATTATTAATGCTTTAATTTAATTAATTAAATGTAATTAATCTAATTAGTTTCTAATTTTGACATTCTGATCAAAGTTGATGAATTCTAATTATAACTTCACGTCAACATTTTTAGATTATTGAGTGACTGAGAGTGATTGAAATGATTAATTTAGTGCATTAATGATTTATAGTAATCCAATTATGCTATAATAATATTTAATCATCATAACATAAAATTTTAGAGTAATATTTAAGATTCATTCATTCATTCCATCCATTCATTATTTTATACCTATACTATACCTATATCTGTTATGCCTGCCTTTATTTTCTGCCACCTGGGGTTGCTACTTGTTTTAGTTCTTATTTACATTTCATCATGCAGCCGAAGTCAACCCACTTCATCATCATCGTCGTCATCGTCTCTCACAGTTGCGATGCCGGGTGAAAAGCTAGATGACTCTTCAATGCACGCTGTACTCTTTGGTTCTGCACCCACTACTGGGGTTGTAGCTAATTCAGCTAAGGTAATTTTTCTCTCTCATTTTTCATATCTTGCCTCAAGTTTGAACTATTTTATATCACATATTATCACAGTGTAATATCTTTCTGGATGATAGTTGTATTGTATTGTTGATTTATAACACTAGTGAATTATTTAAGTGTGGATTATTATTAATATTATTATTTTTTACTTACAAGTTCATGTTTAGTTCATTTGAATATATTGGGATAAACTACACTAGTTCCTATATTAATTTTATCGAGCAAAACTTGTTAGTCATAACTCGATGTGTTTTACACATTTACGATTTATAATATATTGAATCAGACAACTGCAGCAATTACATCGAAGAGACATACAAAGCATGCGTGTAACAAGCATAGAAAACTTTGCAACATTCTCCTGTCAGCTTATGAAAGCATGCAGACCACTTTACAGTCATATCTCTCTCGCGTCTCAACCAAGAAAGCTTTTCAACTCGGTAAATTATTACTTAATATCGAGATTGACATTTGAATCGTCCATTAACTTGCGATGATTAAATGAATATTAAAGTTTATGTTTTTTTATAAAGTACGTTGAATAATTTATTGGTTCAAGCTGTATAAAAGTTCTTGGTTCTTGAACAACTATGAAGAGTGAACGTTTAGTGTCTTGCTCTACTACTTTGAATTAAAATATGATTGCATTTCAGAAATTATTGACTGCCATGGAAAGTTACAAGAGATGTGCTTGAAATGTGAAGTACGATGATATTTGTTTTTTATTGTTTTTACAACACAAACAAGATTATTTTAAGATGTTTATTTAAATTTTATATTGCTATAACTAATTACTTGTACTTTATTGTTTACGTCTTTTGACAACAAGTCGTTTAGTGTATATTTAGGTATTCATGAAAGATTTGATTTTAATGGCATATTGACAAAATACATTAACCCTATCAAATATTCATTTAATAACCATAACCCTAACTAACCCTAAGCTTAACCCTAACACTAAATTTAACAATAATTTCAATTCTAACAACAACTTAAATCCTAACCCCATTTATAAGTTGAGGCCAGTTTGACGGGTTACAAATTTTAATCATATAATTTTAAGATATAATATTGTTAATATATTGCGTAAAATAATATTGTAGAGTTTTGCTGGGTCAGTGGAAGAGGAGGATCTATTGCAGTTGATACAAAGTGATCTGTCCAGTCTCTGTGGACAGAATGTCATACTGTGGACACAGTTTCTGGAAGTGGTTACTCTTAATTCTGTCATCACTCATCACTTAGCCAAGGAACATCATACTCAACGGGTAGGTGTGCGGGACATGCTGTCCGTGTTAACAATACTCTGCAACTGTCTCCGTTAATTGCTGTTTAGGCCAAAAAATTATTTATTTATGCTTTGATATTTAACTGAATTGCTCTTCTATATATTTGATCAGCTATGTTATCAGTCAGTTATTTTACTTTAGATATTGTTAGTGCAATCTCTTTTATGCACGGAATATTAATGTGTATATTTTTCTGTTATAAACAAGATATATTTAATCCTATTGTAGAATAATTCTAACTAGAGTTTATTGATTGTTGTAGATCAAGAGATTTGCTGAGGGTTTTATTGTCAATGAGTTTAACAAGCAGGAAGTGATAGCATGTTATGATCCGTCCGTTCATGGTCACGCAGACATAGCCAGTCAGGTCCGTAGCTCTGACTACTATCAGTTCATTCCTCCTCTCTCTGCTGAATGCACTGAAGGAGACGGAGACTTCGCTACAATACCTATTATCTTTGAGGATATCTACTCAGAACCTACTACAGCTCGGGCATTTCAGAGAAGCTCCGCCTCCCCAGAGCTACGACATAAACCCTCCCTCTCTCCGTCAATCAGTAGGGAATCATCGGCGTCCGTAAAGATCCGCAGACAAAGTAAACTTAAGTTGTTGAAGAATATAAGACCGGAGTCAATGAAGAGGCCGTCTTCATTTATGAATCAGGAAATAGAAGGGCAGATCGCAACGGATGAGACGGATTGTACGCTTGTGGGATACAGGAAGTTACAAGGATCAGGCAGTCAGTCTGTACAACTAGGCACACTCACTGGGTTTAGTTCTATTAGCAATGATCCAGTGCAGGTTAGCACGATGGTTGAATCATCAGAGAATCGACAATGTTTGTATAACGCGACGTCAATGCCGACATTGCTGTCAGGACGACATGCTCCGTGGAGTATCAGTAGCTCGCTACCAGAACTTGCATCCGATGTATCGATACTGGAGGATTCACGCTACAGGCGCAGCAGCTTTAAAGAGTTTGGAAATATTGGGTCCAGTAGTCCATTGTTGTTACGTGATAGTTTAGTTGCACCTTTGGATACCGCTCAGTCTAGCACAACGTCATTGGAGCAGCTTCATGTTGAATTAGAATCGATTTCCATCAGTGAGTCGAGTACTGTGGGAGGGGAAAGTAAATCTAGTTTAGTCGTAAAAGATGAAATGAAACCAATTGATAAAGTGCTTCATGGATTAGATTACGATGAAAATCGCTCGTCTAATAATGTCGCAATTAATGGGGAAAATGTTGGATCTGTAAAAAATGTAGCTTCTTTTGAACCTGTAGAGAATAGTTTAGCTGTAGAAAATATAGCGTGTGTTGAGTCTGTTGAGACAAAGGATATAGTGTCCCTCAAACCTACAGATCTTGATGTAACGTTGCAGAATTCTATAGAATATATAGAAACTTTTGAAAAGGATAAAACTGGTGAATCTTTCACAATAGAATCAACTGTAGGTGATAAATATCTCTCTGGCAATAATTTAAAAGCAGAATTAGTTGACAGTAATGCACCTGTAGAATCTGGAATGATTGATTGTATAGTACAAAATCATCTCCCAATCATTGAGAGCAATAAGACTAGAGATGATAGTGAACTTTGTACCATGTTGGAATTATTGAAAGAAGAATTTGATCGATCAAATATCCACGATAATAATCAACGAAATTCTACAATAGTGACATCAACCATTGGTGATGCAAAATCATCTGAAAGTGTTGCGATTGGTCATTTGGATAAATCTCTGACAGTTGATGCAATGTCGACGACACAGAACATGATGGTAGCTTCTCTGACGGGATCTGCTTCTCTCGTTGGCATGTCAGCAACGTCAGCAATGACGTCAGTGATAGCTTCATCTGTGGTGACGTCACAGGTTGTGCAAAATAGCGTAGAGTCAGGATCCAGCGACAGTTTGTCTAAGTCTGACACTGATAGTATCGCGCAGAGTGAGGGGAGCGTGAGGGATAATAGGGACGGGGGAAAGATGGAGGGAGAGGATGGGAAGAGGATGACGAGACAGCAGCTTGTGGCGCACGTGCCTGAGCAAACGATACAGTTTATAACGGCTAAGGAAACGCTGAGAAGGAAACTTAACTTTCAGGGACATTTTTATAGGTAATGCTTCTTTTTAGTTTGCGTTAATTGAGTGAGTAGTGAAGTGAAATTTGAATGCTTAATCAGTTGAATAATTTGTTGTAAAGACATGATTTAGGAGTAAATTTATTCAACATTGATAACGTTATGTCAGTTATTAATTATATTTATATAATTTATATATATAATTAATATAATTAATATTATATTAATTATATACAGAAATATATTATTGGCTAAATTTGAATTTTGCTCTCTATCTTTGTTATATTTGTATTAATATACTTAAAGCTTGTAGTTAATAAATTCATTTTATTTTTCATCTATGATGCAGTGATTTTCCTAGCCAAGTTTCCGACTCCCCGTATTTCTGGCCTCGAGAAGTTCCCCTGGAAACTAAATCCCAAGAGGGAACACATTTGGTTATATGTGTACATGGACTGGACGGTTTGTTCATTCTTCTTTATTTTGTTAAATTAAATCCGATGTAATATTGTAATGTAAGATCCTTTAGTATTTTTAATAAAAAAAATATATATTATGCGAATTAGTAAGTAATTTATAGAGTTTTGTGGTAAAGAGACTGGCCATAGTAGATATCTTTCTGAATAATAGAATTTTTTAAATGTACTATTACTGCAAAATATGTCGTAGTCTTGTTGTCTAGGTGTGTTTTGTATTAATACAGGAAACAGTACAGACTTGCGTTTGGTACGGACCTATTTAGATTTGGCTTTACCAGACGGACGGATTGATTTTCTTATGTCTGAACGAAATCAGGTCTGAAAAGAGAATTAGATTTATTTCTATATTTTGTAGAATCTTTGCGCTAGGAAATTAAGAGTCTTGCTGATTCAAGCTAAAGTTTGTGAAATATTACACAATAGGAGTCGAACATACAACTTTTTGGTCTCGATTTCAGCATGCTAAGCATTTTATTAACATTTTGATAAATTGATATTATTATCTTTTTACAATAGTGACATTAATGATAATATCAGTATTGTTATTAGCACTAATGATATTATGAATGCTAAACTTATAATTTGGCAGTTATGCCTTGATATTGTTTATACACAGTAATCTAATAAGTTGATAATTATGAGAGTTATATATTTGTTCTATTTATTGTAGGTTGACACATTTGCTAACTTTGAAGTGATGACAGACAGACTCGTGCAAGAAATTATTTATCATATTGATTTGTATGGATTAAAACTTGGTAGAGTTAGGTATGGTATTTTTCCAACTTTAAAACATTTTCTATTTCTTGTACATTTATCGAAGTAATTTTGAAGTAGTTAAGTATTAATTTTTTCTATTGTTATTATATTAGGTTTGTCTCAACTGTAGCTTGTTTTACCTATTTTTGCCTGGCTCTAATATAAGTCTTTTGTTATAGTTTCATAGGACATTCTCTGGGTAATCTGATCATCAGATCAGCCATGTCAAGACCTCAGCTGGCCTTTCTTCTTCCTAAGCTTCATACATTTCTTTCTCTCTCTGGACCTCATCTGGGAACTCTTTTCAATTCCAGTGGTCTTGTCAATATGGGCAAGTTGTTTGCTATTTATATTAATTGTGTTTTGATAAATTTGTTGCAGTTTATGTTTTTTGTAAAATTGTAAACTTACAAATATGCTTATTTCAGTTTTTTTCCTGTTTTTATATTGACTTTGATTATTGTTCACATTATAATAAATGAAATAAATTTGTTGTAGAAGACAGTGAATAGAAAGAATTTAATTTCATTAAAAACATTTTTCTTTATATTTGACTAATGAAGATTTATTTTAACAGTTAAATTAGTCTGATTTCGTGCTATTGAATCACAAATTAAATTTTTTTCTTATTAGTGCTTTTTTATTCTTTTATCAGACCACATGTAATGCTGAACACATGTAATGATGATCACTTGTAATGCTGATCGTATGTAATGCTGCTTATGTGTAATTTTATATAATTTATTGTGTTCAATGTTCTGTAGGCATGTGGTTGATGCAGAAATGGAAGAAGTCCGGATCCCTGCTTCAACTGTCAATGAAAGATCATTCAGATCCAAGACAAACTTTTCTCTATAAACTCAGTCAAAAAACAGGTCTAAAATCATTCCTTAATACATCTTTAGAAACTTTGTATATTTAGAATCCAGTTAGTATAATTGGTTAACTGCACTCTTGGAATACAACACTCGGACGATGTAACACAGTGTTTATAGCAGAATAATGGCGTTATGTTGTTCTGTAACATTTTACCAACCTGCTTACTTTATTTGTTCTTAATTCCTGTCTAATTTATTCTTGCTTAATTCGTTTGTTACTTATTCTTATGCTGTGTGAACATCGCTTATTTTTCCATGTTTCAATTCCTTGTGACTTTATTGAACAGGCTTGGAGTTCTTTCAGAACATTCTGCTGGTCGGTTCACAACAGGATCGTTACGTTCCGTATCATTCATCTCGCATTGAGTTATGTAAGGCAGCCTTGAGGGACAATTCTGGACTCGGTAAAAACTTATTTTTTCTTCTTTATTATTGTGAAAACTTAAATTTTAATAGTTTTTATTTTAAAATTATGTTTGCTTTTATTTAATTCAGTCTTTGATAATATTAATTAATTATTTTGATTAATTTCGAATTAAGTTTTCAAATAACGAACATTAAAGTTAAAAATTTAACTGTAATGTCCCAAATATATTATTGACCCCCTTATATTGTCCAATATATTGATCCCTCTAATGTCCGATATATTGACCTATTCAAAATAAGTTTTTAAATAATTGCAGGTGCAGTATACACCGAGATGGTCAATAACATCCTTCAACCGATCGTTTATAAATCAGACATTAACTTCATTCGTTACGACGTTTTTCATTCGTTGACTGGCACAACGAACAGTCTGATTGGACGAGCGGCTCACATTGCTGTTCTCGACTCAGAACTTTTTATCGAGAAGTTTATCACCGTCGCTGCGTTGAAGTATTTTATTTAATAATTGTGGGATATATACAATGTATTTTGGGTTAATCATAGTATAGAAATAGGGCTACATTGTATTTTGTAAAAGGCCGAATTCATTCTGTGGTTTGAATTGTTATAAGAGCTTTATTTTTCATATATTTATTAACAGCATGTTTATAGCTAAATAGCTAACAGTTTTAATCTAAGATTAGTTTATACCAAAAATAGAGCCAAATTTAACTTATGCTTCATAAAAGGTGATATATTATATATGCCGTGTATATATTATACGTATACATATATACCGTGTATTTCTTTATTCACAAATAAGGAGATGTCAAGAAAAATAACTAGAAAAAATTTTGTATGCAATTATCAACATTAACGATATTAAATGAAAACAAATTCATTGTATAAACACTGACTGTAAAGACATCCGTGTATACTGTGTCAGTAAAGGGTACACTGAACTAAACGGTCTTCGTGTATGTCTATGTATTCTTGCATATATACTATATTACGTATAGTATTAAATGCTCATTATATAGGACTTTTATATACACTGTACATCATAATCGTCTGTCTTCTTGTATGATCTGTCTTCTACTAAGAATTTGAGATGTTAATTTGATTTCAAGGCGATATATGTAATTTTGATATCAGCCGAAAAAAGTTTTATTGTTTTTTGACGCACGATAGATATCAGTAGTTAATTAATTTCATTCGTTTATTATCATTCATATTTAATTTGATTTGTTGAATCAATCATTTTTGAACTTTTTAGTTGCAATGATGTGTAAATACGAAGTTATTTTATTCAATTGTTTTTATAAATTCAGCTATTAATAAAATGAATAATTTTTGTATTTGAATATGTGAGAACAAAGACTGATCAAATCGAGTGATGAAGCTTGTAAAAATATTGGTTTCCTTATTAATACTATCAAACGGATTCATTTTTGTAATTGAATAATTATTATTCCAAGTTGTAGCAATTTTAAAATTAATTCATATCTAAATACTTGGTCTGCGACTAGAATCGCTTTGAAATTGAATGGAATAAAACCACATGACAGAAATCTGAAATTGCCTGAACTCAATATACTTATTTTACGATTTGATCAGTTTTCTTTCTCATCGATTTGTTTAATCACATACTTGCTGAATTGTTTGCATGCAATACTTGATTGCGGTGTAGTTTGTCATTTTTATCAAACTTGTTGCGCTGTCCATGTATAATGTCCATGTATTGTAATCTATGCACTCGTTGAATTGAATATGTTAATACCACGCTTATATTTGCAGATAGCAATACAGCTAGCGAACAACTTCATTTCTTTATATAGTTTTAACATACGTTATCTATTAAACTTTTTGTACTTTGTTTGCATGAAGCGGGTAATTTTAAATAATCTATTATATATTATATAATTATCTATTATATATTATATATTATATAATTTATATATTATATAAATAATCTATTACTAATTAATTTAGTTTTAAATGTGGAACGAAAAATCATATTTTATTTGGATTTGATACAGAAAGCTGAATTTTGCTGAGAACTGAAAATTAACTGCATAGTATACAATATTTAATAATGTATTTAACATTATGGTCGTAGTATATTACAAAAGCTTCAAGTAGATGATTGCTCGGTTGTGATTACTTTTATCATCTGACTTTTGCTGCAATATCTATAGCAACTCTGTGTATTTTAATTTTATGTATGTTCTTTATGGGCCAGTTCTTTTACAAATGATTTTGTGACATCCACATTCTTCGTAATTGTAAAAGCGCACTGAATATATTTCTTTCTTATAATTTAATCGTCTTGCCTTAAACTTTTAGTCTATTCGGTTATGACTACTTTATAAATCGACCATATCTTTGTTATCATAGAATTGAAATTATGATATTTTTAAGTGAGATACGAAATATTTCATTTTACTGTCTTATTTTTAAGTTCTACACTACGCGTTGTTAGTTAAGCTCAATGAAGCAATATATCTGAGCGAATAATATTAATACGTTTTTCCGCTAGTTTATCACTTTGAGGTTGCTAATTCATTCAGTTTTCATTTTTTAGAGCGATCAATAATTATTGTTAAATGGCTCAGTGCAAATAATATATAACTTGATGGATCTCTTTTAGCTCTTTATTGGTCATTAAACAAAGGCAAAAACAGTATATTTTTTTTAATGTTAAGCTTAAAGGTATTCTCATTATTTTTTTGTAAAATCGAAGCAGATATTGTAAAATTGAACATTGCAGACCCCATAAACCTTCTTAATGTTGTTATTGCACTGAACCTTTTAACATAGCGTTTCGAATTGATTGGGCCAATAAAACCAAATATTCTCTTAGATTGCGTACAATGTATAGTCAGTAATTCATTATGTAATTATGAATGTGTAACATTATTTTGAATTAATTAAATAATCATGATTTTAATCGGATTTTAATAAGAGATTGTGATATATATTGTACTCTCTGCGTGTGAGATTTATGGTGCAATATGACAATATTGTTCTCATATACTAATTAATTAACAAATTGTATGTTTATATTGATTTTAGACTTTATAATTATTTAAAGCTTGTATTATAGTTTAGTTTATTCAATAATACGTAGGTAAATGGATTGTTTTCTTGTTAACGAAAGTATCGAAGTCAATGAATTAGAAATTTAAGATCATTAGCATGTCTAATTTATATGTATCAGACTGTGAGTATAGAAGAAAAAAAAGAAATATTGACGGTAAACACATAAAATCTCATCAAATGTGTAGTAAAAATTTGATATGTTAATTTTTATCCAGTCACTGATAAACTTGGAAAAAGAGTTCCCATGAAATAGAGCCGGTAAGTGGGTCTGCGTCCTCCTATCGCCACCCCCCTCACCCTAACCACCTTCACCCAACATCACCCCTTCTTCTGATCGTAAGACACTAATTTGAGCTTTCATTTTCTCTTCCTCTCCCCATCTGTAGCTATAATTGGCTAAGTTCGTCTGTCTCTCCGTCCGTCTGCAACTCGATGCCTCTTATGTATTATATTCTCCAGGTGGCGGCGCACATTTTAAACTTTACAATTCACTGTAGGCCTGATATAATTGTTCATATCTCTTATATAAGCTCACATAGATTTACATATTTAGTACTATATCATCTATGTACTATCTACATAGTACATCTACTATACTAGCATTATAAGACAAAGGTTAGGTTAAGTTAGGGGGGGGGGTG
>JAQIXG010004871.1:0-12224 GCA_034700105.1 Oconnorella tubifera | reverse complement strand
ATATATATATTTATAATAAGTTAATGCATTCAAATTCAATATATAATATATAAGAAGTCAATGTATTCAATATATAACAAATCAATGTATTCAATATATATATTTATAATAAGTTAATGCATTCAAATTCAATATATAATATATAAGAAGTCAATGTATTCAATATATAAAATAAGTCAAAACATTCAAATTCAATATATAACATATAAAAAGTCAATGTATTCAATATTATAGCAAGTCAATGCATTCAGTATAAAATAAGTCAACGCATTTAATATATAATATGTCATTTCATTCGATATACAATGCATTCAATATATAATAAGACATCAAAATGATTAAACATTAAATAACCCCAAACCCGCAACAACAACTCAGCCAAAAACTTGCCTGATTAATATGTTCATCTCCCGTCCAAGTAAAACTACACAAATCATTCGAGCAAAGCAAATGCAGGGGAGAATTATCCAAAGTAGATCCCGTAGGATACAGCATAGACATCAAGAGACTTCTATCTACTTCCTGCCTACCGTCCACCCTGCTGGTGTCTCTGGTGGCTATGCGTTTAGCCGTGTCTAGAATGTAGAGGGCGGCTGGGTAGGCGCGGAGAGAAATGGCTTGCATAAATGGAGTCAAACCCTCGGCATTTCTAAGTTTAAGTTAAATTGGAGTGTTTAAATTTTAGCGTATTGTTCAATTAAAAAAGTTTAATTGTGACTAAATTTTAGCGTTTTGTTCAATTAAAAAAGTTTAATTGTGTCTAATTTTGAGCGTTTTGTTAAAAAAAGTTTAAAAGCACCTCGCTTTTAAAAGATCCAATAGATGAACTTGTAACAACGGAGTCTCGCAGAGCTGTTTAAGTATCAGCATCGCGTTGGCTTTGCGATCTTTATCCTCCGTCCCTCCCCTCAGTGCCTGGGTCATGGAGTAGGGAGGGGGTGGGGTGTTGACGCTGGTCGACGCCTGATTTCCTGTTAGGTTACTGCTTGACATCGACGCGTTGACATTGGAGCGCGACAGGCCTACGACGACATATAAATGTTCGTGTCACAACAGCACATAAGGTGAAGTGTAATAAATACTAGTAGGTGAAATAGGTTTATTCAGTAATGGAAGAATGCTTGAATTATTGATTGAAACAATGACTGCGTTAGTGTCAATTAGAGAAAGCAAAGTCTAGAATTAAATAAAACTAAAATTAAATACAAACTAAATTCAACTAAAACTAGAATAAAACTAAGAAAAGAAATTTTAACATTCTGTCCACTGAATATTAAATATTGGCAATAAATGGTTGAACTCTGTTTTTAACTCTTCATGTATTGTCATTTAAAGAAAAGGTCTTGGTAAAAAGTAGACAACCAAACTGCCACCAGACCTAGATTGATGCTGTCCTGAGACTCTGGTGGCCAAGACAAAGCCGATATAACGATCTCTCCGTCCCTTGTCTCCAGTCCACTGACGGCTTGCGCGGCTGATGTGGCGCACCGCATCATCTCGCGCAAGCCAAGACTGCGCGAGGTGTGGCGCTCCAAGGGATCAGTGACGCGGGAGTGGATGGACGCTAGCATTTCAGCGGGATTAATGGATTCCAGAGCGGAACAATCAAAGGAACTAGATGTTCCACCGATGACTGGATTCACTTCTGGTTTTATGAAACGAAATATGTTTCGTTTTTATTTATGTTTAAATATTTATTCTATATAATAAATATTTATACACATTTATAAATAAAAACGAAATATAGTATATATTCTTTTTTTGTCTCGAAGTAAAATTTGAATATTGTTCAGCGCAAAATTATATATTGGAGTAAATAAAAGTGAAAAAAGAGCGTCAGGTATAGTTTAATTGTTTGTTTTTATTGAAAATAAAACAATTTGAGAATTTTATTTCTTTAATTGCCTTTGAATGATGACTATTACAACAGATTAGAGTAAAACTGTTTATCACTTAGAAACCGTGGGAACATACAAACACTCGAATTAAAACTAAAACTACAATTAAATAAAACTACAATTAAATAAAGCTACAGTTAAACATAGAAACACTCAAATCTTACGTAAGTGAAATCGTTTTTTGCAAACAGAGCATAAAATAAATTAATGAAAACGATAAGTAAAAGGAACATCAGGAAGAGAAATTACAGAACATTAAAAACGACACCGACTGCTAATACTAAGAGTTTGAATAAGGGTTAGAATTAGGATTATGCTTTAGTTTAAAGCGAGTTAGGGTTATTAAATAAACTGACGGGGCTGATTATCAGGTTAATGCATTCGGGGTCGTTTTGTCGGGGTACCCCAAAAGGCACATCAGACATTACAGATAAAAATATACTTAAATAGTTGCCTGTATTTCAGTTTATAAAGGCACATCAGGGTTTAAAGACATACCTGAATCGTTATCTTTATTCGACAGTGGCGCGCACACAGTGACACAAGCGTGAAGTATTGTTCTATTTCCATCACAACGTTCATCTAACAGACTCTCTATACTCGCTTCACGTATATTAGCGTCTAAATCACGTAAATAAAGCATGTAATCACACAGATATTTGGTTTAGAGATATTTGATCTGCAGACATTTGGTCCATAGATATTTGGTCTAGAGACATTTTATCTACTACAACATTAGAGATAGAATAGATCAATTGTCAGTAGATCAATTGTACGAAGACAAAGTGTCACAAGACACTTTGTCAAAATCTGTAGATGAATTGTCTAAATTACTGCCAAAATTAACTTCAAAGAAAAGATCCTATCTAGATCAAATACTTGCACTACACGTATAGACTTTTAATTCACAAAATCAACTAATACAAATAAAAACAAATAAATTCATGATAAAATACATTAAGAAACAAAAAGTTCAAAATAAATCATTAAGTCACTTGTTCTGGATGTTAATACACGCAAAATTAAAGCATGAAAATTATGATTTGAATCTGGCACACTAAACGCCACACAAAGGGTGAAACAAGTTTGATGTTAAAACGCTGCAAACATTCCAAATATTCAAAGGATTCAAAACTAAAACTTTCCGATTCCAAGCTCAACACTAAACCACTTCGCAAGCTTGACACAATGTATTCATAAATAAACGTCTTATATAAATAAAGTTACAAAATAAAAAAAAAAATTTATATATAAATAAAATTAGAAAAATTAATGACAAACTTTCTTCACATTCCACAGATGTCAGCAGCTGTTTAACTTTCTCCAAGTCAACTCTCAGAATATGAGATATCAATGGAGATGACTAGCAATAAGAAGTAACATATAACAATATATATAAATATATGTCCTAATTTATATATATAATTGTATGTCTGTAAGAATAGGCTGCAGCAAAAATATACGCTGAGTATAAAGTTACTTTGGGCTCAGATCAACTGACTAATCATGCACCTATTGACTAATTGATCATTCACTGATTGACTGACAGATCATTCACCGACTGACTGACAAATCATTCACCAATTAACTAACTATTCATTAACAGATCAACTTACTAATCATGCACTTATTAACCGACTGCACATTCACCGATTAACAGACAAATCATTGACATTCATCAATATAAAAATTCTCAATAAAATTATAATTATGATTACAAGTAAATTCTCATTTTCTAATCTTTGCTATATCTCTATATATATCGTCTTAAAAATAAAACCACGCTAAAATACAAACTCTCTCTACCTGAAGTAACAAAGCAATGACCGTGACTTGATTCTTACACGAGGGCGCCACATTATTCAATGCCTGTATACTCAGCCCAAGACTACGCAGGGGCAGCATATCCAGCCACAAGGGATCTCTAACTCCATCCAGACTGTCCTTAGCAAGCGGATAGATGGCTCCATTTCCATCTCGGAGTATAACCGGAGCTGACGCCTAGGAGTGATATCGTTATCAAATCAAAGCTGGCTGGTGAGGAGGTAGAACGCTGGCTCAATAATCGGGTTCAATTCCAGTAAAAGTTTATAAAATAGTTAACTCACTGCACCCTTTAGTAAGACAGCTCAGTGAGATTTACTATTCGTATAATACTGTAATCCAGACGTTAAACTTCGCTCTCTGCACCCTTTAGTAAGATTTGTCTGGATCATTTTGACAAATCATGCTATTGCGCAAGCCAAGTAATTTTATTCAGCATAAACCACCGCTGTTATGTAATACATACACAAGTTAGGGTTAGTGTATGGGTTAAGTTTAGGGTTGCTATAAGTTTGTGTTATTAAATAAATATAGAAAAAAGTTTTGTACGATTAATATTGGCCGTTTTGTCAAGGTACCATAAAATGAATTTTTTCTGTTTTTTTAAATAATATTATTTATTTATTAAAGTATTTATATTCTACATACCTCCCCACAGTTATGTAGACTAATGTTAGAGTTGCTGCGTCCAAGAAAAGAGCTTGTTTCAGTTGGAAACAACCAATCTTTCTCTATCTTACATGTGCTTAGATTATAGAATAAATAACTCACTCGACTGCCTTCACTGCTGATCAGATAGATTCCTAAAAAAAGCAATTAATTAATTAATTAATTAATCAATCAATCAATCAATCAAACAATCAATTAATCAATCAATCAATCAATGAAATACTTAATCATCATATTAAATAAACCCTGTTGCAATTAATTAATTGATTAATTAATTACACAAAACTTTCAAGACAAGTCCAATTATTTCTACAGCTATTCTTTATATTTTTGTGTTTTAATAATTTAAATTCATTCTTTTACATAAATACAGTAATTACGAAATTGAATACGTTTAACAACCACGAAAACTATAACAATCGGAAATTAAACCAAATACACTTAAACGAGAAGCTAACACACTACCACTAAGTCATTTATTATAAGTATTTCTACTCTAAAGTACAAGAAAATACTTAAAAAGTATTTTAAGTATTTCAATCCCAACAGGTATCAATTCAAAAATATTTCTATTCAAAATATATAACAAATTCTACGCAAAAGATAAATTTTTATATAAAAAACAAAAAATAAATCAATATAAATTTACTGTCTGGATTACCGTTTGAAAATGACATCTCAAACTTATCTGTCAATTAACCTTCTTACTAAAGGATGCAACAAGTCAACAAATATCGCTGTCTACTTACACTCAAACTAATCAGTTCCTAGTCCGATACACTAACCCAATAACGAAATGCTTCCTAAACTACAACTAATTTTAACTAAAAAGAAATCATTAAAAAAATAATTACAAAATCATTAAAAAAAACGAACTAATTTCTAACTAAAAACTTAAAAGCTTCCAACTTATAAGTTCAAACTTATAATTATAAGCGGTTAGTGCTGCACACTAACCGCTTCAATAGGTTACTGTGATATTAAGTTTAACGTCATGGATTACTGTATTATACGAACGATGTCCCAGACGTAGCTGTGAATTTCTGCAACTTGCTAAAGGATGCAGCAAGATAAGTTTAACATCTGGATTGCTACATTATACGAATCTCAGATGTAGCTGTCAATTTAAGCGTCTAACTAAAGGGTGTAGCAAGTTAGCAAAAAACAGTGAACCATTATTGCAATAAAACTTGAACCTATTGCGTCTAATTCCAACGCTCCAACCACTTAGCTACCATATAAATCCTACAAACCTTGAGTGTCGACAGCGGTAGCAAGTATATGTCGACTGTCAGTGAACGCTATACGTTTTGGTGTCCTTTGAAACCCATCAGGCACCTTAGCGCTACTGCCTTTAACTACTTGAAGGTCATCCTTGCGTAGAATACGACAGTCTGACAGAATTGCCGACGCGTCATATTTAACTGATGACAGGTCACCGTCCTTGCCTTGAAATGTGACGATAGCGTATGCGCCGTCGACCTATAAATAATGACGTTAAATTATTTGTGGCTTAATGTCACATCAGCACAAAAGGCTATTTAATGAGAGACATGTTTTAATCTAACAATTTTATCAAAATTAATTCGTTAAAGTTTAACATCATGGCTTACCTTATTATACAAATGATTCATCAGATGTAGCTGCTAATTGAAGCGTCTTATTAAAGGGAGCAGCAAGTTAAGTTTAATGTCTGGATTACCGTATTATATAAACTATGTCCCAGGCATAGCTGTCAATTTAATCGTCGCACTAAAGCGTGCAGCAAGTTTACTCTAACGTCTAGATTATAGTGTTATATACACAATATCTCAGAAATAGCTGTCAATTAAAGCGTGTCTTACTTAAGGGTGCAGCAAGCAAGCGCAAAACAATAAACCATAACTTCTATCAAACCATAACCTATCGCTCTAACCACTATATAAAACAATTTTATAAACCACTATAAAAAATCCTATATAAAATATTCAACCAATGAGAACAGGTATGCTATTACGAGATCTATCCTACCTTCAGTACTCGTCCAATGGGAACAGTTTTAATGTCATCAAAGAAGACGACATCTTTCAGAGGCCATTCTTCTTCATCTTTCTTGTCTGGCTCATTCGTTGTGGCTGGTCTCTTGCGTTCTAATTTACAATTGATCAGACACACTAGTCATTTTCAAAAGGCAATATTCAATAGTTGATTTTCAAGCAGTCAAACGATACAGTATCTTTGGTTGCAAATACAACATTGATTATTTTGCTATGCCAGATTATTTTGTCAATATTATTTTATGTAAAATTATTTTGCCATTATTATTTTGTTTTAAAACATACAACTATCATTTTGTTTCAAGTACTTTATGTTAATACCTGCTAAAACCTTTAAAATTCATAGAAAAACCTAACTATAATTCTGCCCCTAAAATAAACCTGATCCTAAATCTAAACATAACCTAAAAACACTCAATAAAAATAACATTGTTATAAATATGTATAAATGCGTATCAATTGTGTGCGGACTTACTGAGTGGACCAGGACTGACCATAGATGGACCGCTGTGGTCACTACAAGTAGATGAGGCGGGGGAGGGAGGGGGAGGCATGTCAGGCTTGAAAGTGTCGCTAGAACGCGATTCTGATGACTTCAACTCTGACTTCACTTCACTGCAATAACATCGATAGATCGATAATCGATCTACTCAAATCTGTGATTTGAGTGGATCGATTAATTGATTGGTTGATTGATTGACTGATAAAGAGATAGAGAGATAGTTAGGTAAATAAGTAGACAGATGATGCACAAACTTTTATACATAGGCAAATAGATATATAAACAGAGATAGATAGACAGACAGAAAGACATAAACAGACAGATAGATATGGACAGACAGACAATGCACAATCTATTCATAGTACACAGATGAATTGACAGACAGATATGTATAGACAGACAGACATATATAGACAGACATACATATATAGACAGAGAAACATACATAGACAGACAGACATATATAGGTAGATATAAAGACAGACAGACATTTAGATAAAGACAAGTAGACAGATAATGCACAATCTAATAATTATAGACAATGGATAGACAGACACAGCCAGACATAGACAGACAGATAGATAATGCGTAGACTATTACCTAGTCTTAATCTTAAACCTACAGCTGTCAGCTAGCGACCAAGCTGCTTGAATCAGCTGCCCTACTTTAGGTACCCCATCAATAGTTGTGCATCCAACTGCACCGATGGGATAGATGGGTGCACTGCGCACACACACCTACACACAGACACATACACACAGACACATACAAACACACACATGACACTAGGTGGCTAAGTGGTAGAGCAGAGGCCTAGGAAACTACAAGTCCAGGTTCAATTCATATAAAAGCTTCGTATATAATTAAGTTAATACAACCTTTAGAAAGAGGCTTATAAACTGGCTTATAAATGTTTGAGCATTCATTATGGTAATCAAAACGTTAAACCTAATAAAATTAATTATAACAAAATGGTAGTGGAGCCATTTGTCGGGTTCATGCATTTGGGGCCGTTTTATCAGGTTCATGTATTCAAGACCATTTTGTAACGTTTAATGCATTCAGGGCCTTAATGCATTCAGGGCCGTTTTGTCAGATTTCTTGGCCGTTTTGTCAGGTGAATCTTTTCTTGGCCGCTTTATCAAGTCAATGCATTCTGGGTCTTTTTGTCTGGGGTTGCCAATAATTCTAAACACAACTGACCTGTGTGCCGGTGGTAATCTCGTGTCCACTCTGTCCGTCTACTTTCAGTTTATTTTTTCTTCCCCTCGTGCGAATCTTCTCCAAGTTTCTCTTTCTCTGCTCAAACGGCATCACACCCCTACGACACGAAATAAACCAATATCTTTTTTAGCGTCACATCAGCGCTAAATGCAGATATTTATTTAACGCATTGCTATATTATCTTTATTTTTATTATTATTCTTTTTGTTATTTAATTAACGAATTATACACGCAGATAATTTGAATACCATGATCAAGCTTTCGTTAATCAAATTAAATATTTAAATTTGTTTACTTACTACTAGAATAGTACTATATATTATTTATTACACGAATGCTAGATATAAATATTAATAGATATATTATTTACTAAAGGAATTATATATATATATATGACTAAGTATTTATCATAGAAATGATACAATAACAACAAAGCAAATATTTAGAGATGGAATTAAAATAATAAAATACTAAAATGAATAAAATAAAACAATTATTTAATTTAGAAGTAAACTTACCACCAGTATAAAGCACCGCTTTCTAAACGAGCGACTAAATGCAAAACAATAAAAATATATTTACATTTATTATTACGATATTTATTATTATTATGATTTATTAACATAACAAATCTCATTGGTGAAATGGTAGCGCACCGGACTTGAACGCAGCGAGTCCAAGTTCGATTCCTGTATATGATCAGTATGTAGCTTAGTTGCTGCACCTTTTAGAATGACGCTTAAATTAACAGCTATGTCTAAGATATAGTTCTTATAATAACGATAAATCAGACGTTAAACTTAACTCACTGCGCCATTTACAAAGACGCTTAAATTGACAGCTACGTCTGAGACATCATACTGTCAAAAAATCCTACCTTCAATGACATTTTAGTTCAGTAAAATTGTGCGTTTATAAAATCTCTGAAAAAATATCTGTAACTATATTATTTAATTTAAGAAACATTATTTATGAACTTTATAACAATTATAATAAAGACGCCACAACAAAGAGATGACGTACAAGAAAAGAGCCAGCACGTCTGTATGTTGACAATCTTGTCTTGCTGGAACTCTGTAAATACTTGAGCGGCATGTTCCAACTTGCCAGCAACCATTGCCAGAGATTCATCCATCCAAGTGGCAACCTGTGACGCAATGAGTCATTAATGCGATTTTGAACTAGAAGGTCAGGGGTTAGAGTCGCGAATCAAATATAAGCCACTTGTTCGCTTTAAAGCTAACTTGCAGCACCCTTTAGTAAGACGCTTAAATTAAGCTGATGTCTGAGACATCATTCATATAATATGGTAATCCAGACATTAAACTTAACTTGCTGCACCCTTTAGTCAGACCCTTAAATTGACAGCTACGTTTTGAGACATCATTCATATAATACGGTATTCCAGACATTAAACTTACTTGTTGCATTTTAGTAATACGCTTAAATTGCTAAAATTTGATCTATCGATGTTTGGTCTACTACAGCATTAGGGTTAGCGTTAGGTTTAGTGTAGACCAAATATCTATAGATCAAATGTCTGTAACAAATTGTTGTAAATGATAAGCCTATAGATCAATTATAACGAAATCTAAGTGACTATTGGAAAAAGAAGTTTTCTAAGACCTTCCCAGACTCAGTCCAGACAGTAGACCTGGCAGTACAAGAAGCTAGACCAATGATCTTCTCCGCACTCAGACCAAGAGATGACGTCTTCGAATGCTGGTTTATGCTACCCTATAAACAACAACAATACGTAAATAAAATAAAAAATATTATATAAATAACTTCTGTAAAAAATATGTTGTTTATAATTTTTTTTTATACCAACACTTTAATACATGTTATTACAAATTATTGCGTAAAATATTTATTTTTTAAAAGATTATTCTTTGTTACATGCGGATAGGTTCCCCGTGCAATTCAATGGTGAATTAATTTGTCCGTAACGTAGCGCTGCGTTCTTCTGTAGGGGTCGTCTCAAAAAGTTGAATAATGAAGCTAATGAATTTAATTAAATAATTACCGAATTATTGATCGATTAGGATATTTGTTAATTGATTCGTGAATTTTTATCGTAAGTTGTCTTGTATGCAAAATTTCAAGTCAATGGTAAAATGGTAAGTTGGCTAAATATTGATGACAATATTTGTACTGTACATACATACATACATACATACATATATACAAACAAACACATGAAGCTAATAAGTGTTGTAAAAAGGTGTCAGAGCACATCATCTCAATAACGTTAAACTTAACTAGCTGCATCCTTTAGTAAACGTTTAAATTGATAGCTAACGTCTGAGACATCATTCATATAATACGGTAATCCAGACGTTAAACTTATTCGAACAATTTCCCCAAGACACCGTTTAATTTTTAATTTTTTAACTTCTGTCAAACGAATTTTTAATTGCCACACTTGTTCAAATGTTTAACTTTCTGTATATTAACTTTTAGATTGCTTTTATTCTGTCAAATTGCATCGCTATTTCAACTAAATCTCTAATATTCAAATTAATTGTACTATTAAATATTTAAAACTAAACTAAACAACAATCTACCTCCATGTTGGCATAAGGCTCAGGATCAGCCCACCTCCACTGGGCCAGCTGTCCAGTCAGGCTGACAGCTACCAGCTCTGAATGCATAGCTGCTATGTCAGCAAATCGAAGCATCTGTCCGTCCTATAACAAATCAAAATATTGCGAGTTTTGGTTCCTAGTCCAGAAACTTTTGGTTCCTAGTCCAGCATTCAAACCATTATGACAAGCTTTTAAACATTAAGCAATAATGGTATGCTGACAAATTTTATATTACACTTTAAACTACTATAGTACAATTTAAACTACTCAAGTACATTAAATTATTTAAAACTACTTACGTACATATTAAACTACTCAAGTACATTTAAAATTACTTGAGTACATTTTTAAACTACTCAACAACGTTTTAAACTACTGAAGTACATTGTAAATTACTTTTAAAAGCACATTTTAAACCATATAACTACATTTTACACTACTGCAATATAACTAGCTAAGTACATTTTAAACTACTCAACTACATTTTAAACTACTTAAGTACAATTTAAACTACTTAAGCACAATTTAAACTACTACATTTTAAACTCAAAACAGTACCAAAACTTATCTATCCAATACATTTTAAACTAATCCAGTACATTTTAGACAAGTACATTTCTAACTGCCCACAGTACCTTATCCGTCCAGTACTGTACTTCTTCCCCAAATGACAGCGGATTCTGTGACCCAGTCTGTTTCTTCATATCGCTACCCATCAGTCCCACGTCATTATGATCCAGTCTTCCTAGAGCGCTCTCTTCTCTGATAGCGTTATCAAGCCAGCGCGTACTGGGACGCTCACGGATGCGGAACACGGAATCACGCTCTCTGTCGCGATCCACGTCGCGGTCTGGAAACGAACGTCACATCAGCACAAATAGTATTAAAAGTAGCGTTTGGTTACGCATAATCTATAACTAACTAAATAACCGACTAATGTTGGCTAACTAACTAACTTACTAAATAACTAACTAATTAATAAAATAACTAACTAATCAACTAGCTCAGCGCTGTCCATCCTTTTTCATACCGTGGGCCACTTAAAAAACATTTACCCAGCCGAGGGCCAAACCAAATTTTCAAATGCAGAGAAAATGAAATTTACCACTAATAATATCATTTACTTCAGTTGACTTACTATTATTAAGTTCACATTTTAAAATGTAACGTATTAAAAAATGTGTGTAAGCTTTACTTTATGCTACTTTTTAGTTTGTGCACTTTTTAATTAAGAGTTGGCATAAAATAATAGTAATAATATCCATGCCACAGCTTTGCGTTAATGATGAATGATTACAATATTCAAGAAAGTGAGATCTTTGACCTTGAATTGAATTAATTTTCTTAGTTTGTGGTTAGTACTGAGTAACAGCCGATCTCATCAAATTTTCTAAAAGTTCATTAGACAAAGAGTTTCGATTTTTTGACTTGATGTTCGTCATGGCAGAGAATCCAGCTTCACAAACATAAGTGCTCCCAAACA
>JAQIXG010004870.1:0-12225 GCA_034700105.1 Oconnorella tubifera | reverse complement strand
CCCCCCCTACTTTTACTCAATGCCCCCCACCCGCCCCGATCCAACTGAACCCCCTTCCTTACATCGAAAATCAATACTGTTCAGGCGCTTATAATCCCCAACCGTCTGGTGTTTTGTCCGGATACCAGAGAGGCTCTAATGTGGGAGGAGCCGAGGGCGTGGCTTGGAAAGTGGGCGGGCCAATAGCGGGGCAGTCTTACTACGGTGGGGGCGGGCAGAATTTTGCAGGGCCCGTTAGACAGGGGTGGACTTCCAACATGTATCAGAGCTTCTGGAAATAAATTTTTTATCAGCCAGATTAATAAGGTTTTAATAGATGGAAATGTAACCCAAAAGAGCTTAGTTTCATAATTTTAACTAAGCAGACATTTAAACCTCAATTTTAAACCGACCTTTTATAATTTTAAACATACAGAATATTATATCTTAAGAAACTCTTTTCGTAATTACATTTCTGCTTAAATTAGAAATATGCATAAATTATACGATGCGCGTTTAAAGTCATATTCGAATTTTTCTAATACATATATTTGTAATTTAAACGTATAATTGTAAAAATTGGATTTTTTTGACGATATAAAACAGCTTAAAAGATTTGAAAAATAACTTTAAATTTTTTCTAAGGGAGTAACTTAATTTAGCGCGTCTCGGGACTGATTTAGGCGGGGGGGAACACATTTAAAAAATATAGATATAAACTTACGAAGATTGCAAACTTTGCATGATATTTCCAAAAAACTAAATCATGGTTATTTGTTGTAGCGATATAATAATTATATACCATAGTTATAGTTTTCTTATTAAATTAATATTGAATGAACTACTATTGAAGCTGTTAACATAGCTTTATTTGATTAGGAATATATAGATAACCTTTACTTGTATAACAACATTGCGTGAATTTTCAATCTATTTATATTAATAGTATCCTATTTTATTGTAAAACGTGCACAATATATGAAGTGTAGTATATAATACAATGCTTACATATGTCTTTTGTTAATGCTATAATACCACGAAACTCATATAATATAGAACAAAATGTTATATACTGTTGCTTTACATGTCAATTAATAGAAAAAGTTTTGAAATCGGTTCCGAATACATTAACCCGATAAACCGTCCCCGAATACATTAACCCGATTAAATAGCCCGAATACATTACCCCGATAAACCGTCTCAATTCATTTAATAACCCTAACCACAACCAAACCTTAACCCTAAAACTAATCATAACTCTCATCTTAACTCAAATCTCAACCCTAAATCTTAAAATTAATAATCGGGGTCGTTTTTCTGGGCCGTTCTGTCGGCGGTCAAGATATTTATATAGGACCTACATAGCCCCATATTTTATAATAAAAGGGTGTGTGCATTGTGTTATTAAATATAGCATAATACGCTTGCGGCATATCATAAAGACCACAACATATGTAAATATATATACAGTATATATACATTACACAGTATACACATTACATATACAGTATTATTGTAAAATTAATTGAAAAGTCAACGTTATAATGTTGATGCGAAATAATGCATGTGAAGAAAATATAGTCACAAGTAACCGACCAAGCGAAGACAATTATAATAAATCAAACAAAAAAACGACACAGAAATATAATTAGAAAATATAATAAGCTGAAAGAATGAGATCTTCATAATCTAACTATAGTTTTTACAGTTTAAACTAAAATTACTTAAAAATTAATCGATTTTTAAAGTAATCTGATTTTTAAAGTTTGAAATTAATTTTAAAATTAAAGATTTAGCAATTAAATTACAAGCAGTAGTTTTTAGGTTATTTTTATTTCAGTAACACTTAAACCCGCCCCCGCCCACCCCTTAAAATAACTTTTTATAGTAGGCCTATACACAGGCTATAGTAGGCTTTAACTTAATTAAGTCTCAATAGAATCAAATAAATGTCAAATATTATTCGCAGATTAGAAATTCCAAAAATTGATCCATTATATAGGACTAATCATGCAATTACAGTCAAAACGCCCAATTCTAACACAGTTTTTATTTACTTATTTTGTTTATTTTTCGTTTAAAAAATAAAAATTCGCATATCTCAACGTTTTTAAGAGATAACAACCTTAATTAAATATATACTTAAGTTACGTAAACTGGTACTAGGGAACCGTTTATACGAATTAATCAATAAATGTCATTTAATTGTACGATTTGTGTGCTTTATTTCAATGTCAAATCGTGTACAAATAGTACAATTTAAAGATTATCGATTATTGGTTTAAACTTTACATTAAAATCTTGAAACATGTGAACATGCTCAGTACAATGCAACAAAAATTGCAATTTATATTAATCATAATAATAATAATAATAATAATAATAATCATAATAACGGTAGTATTAGACCTAGTAGTAGTATTAATAATAATAATAATAATAATAATAATAATAATAAAACTTTCGCTAGATTCACCGCGTGTTAAATCAACATCATAACAGTTAGCTATAGTTAACTCTTAACACAACCCCCCCCCCCCCATACTTTTAATACATACATTAACGCGATCAAATGTTACGGAATCAACGAACCGTGACTAGTTTTTGAAACTCGTTTAAGGCTCACTGCGCCTGAAAATAACGCCTTCCATTATTCATTGTAACATTTTTTATATTTGATAAAACTGAGAGTTAGTGTTAGGGTTAAGCTCAGTGTAACACGATAGCAAACACAGCGAACAATCCGTACCTATCTTAAAGTTTCTGAAACTATCACATCGATTCAGTTTCAACTCAGATCGAGTTAGAACTGATAAGCGATCGAGAGCGATTTATCGATAATCGATCGATTTTACTTCGCGATAAGTTGGATAATTTGAAATCGGGTAAAATGGTCGGATTCGCTGGCTGGTGCGATACTTGTTTTTGTTTCAGGGATGTGCGGCGTGCGGCCGTCGCAATTGGGATGTTTACATTGGTAAGTAATTGAGGGGTTCACACTAAGGCGAATTTTTGAAATTGATATTATAAGTTTTGTTGAATAACTTTTAGCTTTCGTTTTAAATGTTATAAAAAAGAAAAAATAAAATGTAACTCGAAATAAGTAAATAGCTAAAACACAGTATATAATATTAACTAAAAGTAAGAATATAGTCCAATTACAGTAAATATAAGTATATTATATATAGTATAATTAAAAGTCAATATTTAATAAAATTAAAAGAAAGTACATACGTTTAAAAGTAAATTTATAATATAATTGAAACCTTTAAAAATGTATAATATAATCAAATACAAGCTTGAAATTTAAAATAAGCATGCAAAACGATAAACCGTATACTTTTATGTATTAATCAACTTAAAATGAAACTATTTATATTATAAAATGTAGCTATGATGTTCACCATATTAAAATACAATATTAAATTATTATTAAAACTATTAATTGCGATTAACTTTCACAATATATCTCTATATATAGTATAAAATGTCAAAATATATAATATCCTAATCGGCATAAGTGCAAATACGCAAGCAAGACGCAAGAAAGTAGGCCTACTTACGCACGTACGCACACACATTCATGTAATAAATACTATAGTTAATGTAATATCTTTAAACTTCTCAACTTTTTCTAACTTTTTAATGTCCGCATCCCGTAGTTAGACGGGCTCTAGTCTTGTTAAGCTATTATTATGTTGATTTTATATTTTTACTGGTTTTCTCTGTTTTATGTTAAAATATAAAATAGGTGAAATATAAATATATATTTTATTTCAGGGTTGTTCGGCAGTTCAGATTTTGGTGACAGTTGCAGTTTTCACTGGGGAGGATAACGAACAACCAATTATTTGTAAGTTTATCCACTTTTTTATTAAACTAATAATACATTTACAACCGTTTAAATTACATTTATCAAAACGGCCCCGACGAATCGGCCCCGATAAAGCAGCCCCTACTATTAATTCTTATTATTAGGGTTGAAGTTAGGAATGAGGTTAGCATTTAAGCTAGGTTTAGTGCTAGTGTTATGGTTAAATTCCGGGTTTGATAGATAAGGGTAATTTATCTGGTTAATGCATTCAAACCCAAATCATAATCATAAATATTGATTAGGTCTTTTTCTTAACTTTATTTCGTTAAAAAATGACACTAATCCTGTTTTGTTGATAATGACGATAAAATGATGATAAATATGATGATAAATGATGATGAAAAATCTCTAAAATGGTGATAAAAATGAAGATAAATGACGATTACAAATATGTCTAAAATTATGACTGAAATGATGATAAAAATGATGCCTAGACGATGATGATAAAAATTATGTTTATTCGTATATAAATATGAATAAACGATGACGATGCTTATCTTTCAGTCAATTCTCAAACAAAGGAAGGGGTAACTTACATCCTCTACATCACTCTCTCTGCTCTCGATCTCATTCTCATCATCTTCTCTATAGTACTTCTATATGGAAATGAAAGAACTGATGTAAGCTACATCATACTTCTTTACAATAACAATATTACCTACTAATAACCAGAGGCTTAGGCGGGGGGGGGTTGTTTGTGGGGGGTTGTAACCCCCCCTCCCATTTGAGGTCAAAATTTTTTTTTCTCGTGTTAAAGATTCGAGTTTAGTGATGAAATTAACCCGCATTTGCGACGATGTAACGCAATTTTTTGCGTTGAATACATAGAGCCTATATTTAGAGATTAAATACATGCAATTGGAGACAAAATTGAGTGATAAATTGAGTGATAACCTAAAAAACGTCTTCACTCGAAATATTTGACCGCTCTCAGTTGACGTTTTGTCCTCACTGCTTGGGTGGAGCATGTGCGGTCTTTCCTGATACTGAGGAACGTCTGCGACATCGTCCTTCGACGGTTAAACACACGTTAAACTTTTATTGATTGATATTGAACACAGGAAATGCAGATAAGGACCTATTTCATGCCTTGGGTTGTTACGATACCTTTCTACATAATCTACGAGTCTGCTATCAATATCTACTACTTCTACAATCAGTTCAATTCACTCTATGCTGATCCTATAGGAGAATACTCTTCCTCAACTGGAGTAATTAAGTTAAACAATTAGTAAATAGATATATAGATTAGCAAATAAACTAATAAACTAATAAATTAGTACAGTAATTAGTAAAGCAATTAGTAAATTATTATATGAATGATTGGATGAATGGATGAATGAATGAGTGTTTGATTGAATGGATGGATTAATTAATTAATTAGCAAATTAATGTTTGAATGAATGATTGAATGAATGATCGAATGAATCGATAGTAAAATTAATAAAAAAATGCTCAGCACAGGAATGAATCAATTATTATATCAATTAGTATATAAATAAATCGATTATTAAATGTATCAATAATTCATTAAATTATTAAATGAATGAATGCATAAACGAAGGAATGGATAAATTTAATGAACAAATTTAAGTGCATTAACTTTTTAATATTTGTTAACTTTTAACATTGCGTTAATTTACAGTTTCAAATAGTGCCTCTCGTTTACTGGATAGTTAAAGACCTGGTTTTAGTAAGTCAATCAATTTTGTACAAAATCATTCCCCCCCCCCTTCTACCCGGCTCTAAAACAACTTCAAAACGTTTCCTAAACTGTTTTTTTTCCAGTTAACGTTATACCCTTAGAACTATTTTGTTTCTGTTTACGTTATTTACTAAGACTATTAAATGTGCTAAAATAAAATGTACTACTACTACTACTACTATTTATTTCAGTTGACGTTAACCGAAATATCACAAACTTCACTTTCATTCTCAATCTCCATAATTTCTCAAACTTCATATTTTTCCGAAACTAAAACAACATTTTCTGATACTCATATTTTCAGTTCATTTCATTCGTATTTCTGGTGATCCGCCTTCAAGCCCTCGCCCCCCCTCGCGCTAAATACCTGGACGTCCACCCGGTCAACGTCAACGTCGCCTGCAACGACTACTACTCGGGGCCCAGCTTCAGCGCCCCGGTGGCCCTTCCCGCCGCCCCAACCTGCGCCGGGTGCAACCAGGGGTTCTCGGCAAACAGATGCAACAAGTGCAACCTAGTGCAGCCCATGTATGGCTACGCGGGGGCCTCTAATCAGCCCAACAAGGGCTGGATGACTAGCATCTACTCGGCGGGCCGTTAGGGGGCCTTGGACCCCCGTGTGACCCCATCATAATCTCAATTTTTATAGTACAATTGAAAAAAAAGAATAATTTGCTAGAAATCGGATAATTGTTGAAAATATATCGTTTAGTTAGTAATCGACATAGGCCTAATTAAACTTATTTTAGGCTTATATTTTTACAAATAGTCTTTAAATTTACTCGTGTTTATAGGTCAAATTTAGCAGATCATATATAACAATCTATATAATATATAATTAATTTAATAATCAATTTTAAATAAAATTATAAAATGACTCTATGATAGTTATTTTATTAACTGAAGACAGTTTAAATTGATAATTAAAATTTATACGACCTAATTTTCGCATATTATAATATAACTGTAGAATACATATTTTTGCGAGTTATATCGACAGATCAGTGTTGGAATTGCCAGGGGGGGGGTTAACCTCCACTTCTACGACTTGACCCTTTCACTTACATTTTTTAAAACACCCCGGGGGGTCGACTTTTAACCCCCCCCCCCCCCCCCCCAGTTCAAAAACCCCTCTCCTTGTGACGATGCAGTGCAAATTTTAGCTTTGCTAAAGTGTATTTAGAGAGTAAAACATGCTGTGATATAAGCACCAAGATAACTTTCTAAAAATATTCCAAGCGCTCAAAGACACCTGCTTTGATCGCAGCACAAGCCTCTGTGGCCTAATGGATAAGGCGTCGGCCTCCTAAGCCGGAGATTGCGGGTTCGAGTCCCGTCAGAGGTGAAGTTTTGATTTAATCCTATTAAATATGCCTATATCAACATAGTACTTATTGCGCCATTTGGTTTTGAAGCATTTTATCATATGAAACCTTCATTTTGAAATTCATTAAATGTTCGAATATAAGTTAGGCTACTCGGCTTCAGCAGCAGAAATAATTTCATGCATGTATTTATAAATTTAAATATAAAAGATGAATAATATAAACAATTGACAATTACTATCTCAAAATCATCAATTATAATATGAAATTCAAATTACCAAATATATGAAATTAGCAATAAAAAATAAGATATTTAATTAGAAGATCAAAGGCACCAGTTTATATAGGCCTAGGATGTTTATATTTTTAGACCTAGAGATTGAAATTTTTAAAATTACTGCGAGATAAATTTACTATTAGAATTTAGAATCTTTTTTATTTAAAATTTGTTTATTTTATTAAGGTTTCAATCGAAAAATTAAATTAAAGTTCGCATGGCGGCTGTTAAATTGATTTCAGTCGAATTTGAAGTATTTGGCAAAGTCCAGGGTACGTTATTTATTTAAATATACAGTTTGTAAAGTTTAAATTTAAATTTAAAGTTCTAAATTCTATTACAGTAATTATTAGTTAATAATTTATTAATAATTTGTAATCATTCTACGTTTACGCGACTATAGTATGTACGCGCAGTGGCGTTTATTTGATTTTGTACCTTGTTTTATAGAATGATTAATAAATAGTGCATTTTAAATGTTTTATAAAGAGAATATGGGCTTTATGTTTTATATTGTATCTTTTGATAGATTTATTCTTATTTATTTAGATGCTAAATTCATTGATGCTATTTTTCTTTTACAGGCGTCTTCTTTAGAAAGGTGTGTTATTACTATACTTATAATAATTATGCAAAACAATCTGATTTAATTATAGAACCTAATAAATTGCTATTTCATTTAACAAATTATCTTATTGATAAATCTTGCAAGAACCTATGATTGATTTCAATCGATACATCACTGTTTAATAACACCATTGTTTTTTTATATTTCATCAAATGAAATAAAATACAAATGTTGTTTTAACTTCTAGCATACGCAAACTGAAGCCAAGTTGCTTGGTTTGGTTGGTTGGGTGAGGAACACAAGTTCAAAAACAGTGTCTGGGATAATGCAAGGATCAGTGGATAATGTGCAGAAAATGTACGTTATTTTAGAATTACGTAAAAATGTACGTTATTTTAGTGTTTTGCAAGAAAACCGACAATAAGCAGAATATATACTTATTTTATAATTTAATTTGTACTTTATATATACTAACTGTACTTTAGAAGTTATTCGTTTACTTAGTAAAACTTAGAATAAAATATTTGAATTTAATAAAAAAGATTATTTGAAATTAGAATATATTTTGATTCGATAATAAATTGTGGTTAGATAACTCTTAAAGATGTACCCTTCTCTCAAGCCTATTCTTTAATATATCCGTAATATACAATATATATGTATATATATATATATATCTCTGTTGTTTCTTCTCTGTGTACCCTGCTACCAAGCAGGGTACACTGTTTAGCGTTATATTGTCAGATTAGGAAAGATCAGGCAACAAGTTAATAAGAGGATATTTTTTATTGAAAATACCTCGATCGGAAGTAGTAATGTTAGGCAGTAAGAATATAAGTTATAAAAACAATAAACTTTTTCATTTATTTACTTATATTTAACGATGTGACATTATAGTCATTGACGTCATATTAATTTCATTATTACGCTTTTCATTATTACATAATTATAATGATGATGATAATGATGTTGATGATGATAATGATGATGATGTAGTCTATTTCTGTCTGTCAGGAAGATATGGCTGCAGACGAAAGGGAGCCCAAAGTCAAAAATTGAAAAATGTCAATTTGCCAATGAGAAAAAAATAGATTCAGTTGAATTCAAGGAATTTAAAGTTGTTGCATGAATGAGTGAATGAATGAATGAACGAACGAATGAATGAACGAATGAATGACTGAATGAATGAATGAAAGAAATTTCATTCAAAAAACTCTTTGGATTAAATGAATGAAACTATTCAACATAAACTGTTTATTCAATGAATGAATGAATGAATGCATCTAACTATTCAACAATTGCTGCATCCTTGTGATAAGCAACACTTATTATTAAAATTTGTACTTAATTTAGTCCAGAATTTTTGTCTGATTTTTTTATTTCATCTTAGATGTGATATTTTCTATTCACTGGATTTCAATTATATTGCTCTGTTTTTATCATAGCTTTATATTACTTAACTTATATTTCAGGGGGCCAATGGGTCCCCACTCTATGGTCACACCCCCCCCCCCCATGGTCACACCCTCCAATGGAATTTTATTTAAAGCAATATAATGCTATAACAAAATGCAGTAAAAATATGCTTATTTATAAACAATACAGATAGAATTGTTATGATTTTAAAATCTGAAATGTTTTTGACGATTGCTTTTTAAAAAGTATAATTGTTTTAAGTTGAAAAATGTTTTTATATTAAAAGTGTTATTTATTGCGTTGTTTATTTAAATAAGAGTATTATTCATTGCATTGTGTTTCGGTTTTTCTTTAATCAAATATTAAAATGATTAAAATGATTTAGTCAAAGTGCAATAATAAAGCCAATATGAAACAGATGGATAGATAGACAGATATATTTATATCTCAAATCAATGCATTAAATGAAAAACATTTCAAACAGAAAAAACATAAAGATAGAAGTCAATAGGAAATAGATTAGTTAATATAATAATTAAACGTTAGTATAAATTTTGAGACTTTAGTAATTAGTACTTAACTGTCATTTGACTCATTAACAGTAAATAAAACTAGTAATTAAAATTATTTTATTTTAAGCCTTATTAATTGATATTGCAGACTTATTGATAATTTAATACCGAGACTAATTAACCTAATTAAGCTTGTAATTAGACCTAATAGCCTATTATAATTATACAAATTAAAAAACAACAATAGTAAACAAAAAAATGAACAAAACTAGTAAAAGTTACATTAATTTTTCTGTGATCAGCTGTTTTTTCGCTTCATAATTAGTAGATAATTTAAAGCAATGCAGCTATACGGCTTCATTCGGTTTCTTAATAAGCAGAAATAAGCAGAAACATGATGAAGCTATTATTAGGCCTAATGTTTCCGCGTAGAAACAGTTGCGAAATAGAATCGAGTTAAAAAGAAAATATTAATAATTTTAATCGAAGATTGCAAGTACAGAACATTTTGTCTGAAATCAAAATATTGTGGAGCATCTATCATCTGTTGTATTTTCCTTTTTAAAATAAACTGCGATTCAAATATAATACAGAATGTTAACATTTATTTACATCATCATCATCGTTATCATCGTCATCATCGTCTTTTATTTTCGAATAACAATTCACATCACATAATATAATTTACATATGAAAGTTTACAGTAAGCCTATATAAGATTTATAAGGGCCTACAACAGTTTAAATTTTCAGGAAAATATTCAAATGAAAAAGCTTTATAAAACTCGCTCAGTTTTAATACTCTGTCCTGTTTAAAAACGAACAAAATAAAGATATAAATCGCGTCAAATTTTATTGAATGTAATATAAATGTATAGAGATCATATTATTCAAGATTCTCTATTCTCTTATATACACTGGTTGTTGCAAACCTTTTACGTTGACAAAAGTAAGGTCGTTATGTATAATATTCTCTATAAAAACTGAGAGCGACTCTAATGTTAAGATGACATTGGTTTTGTCATAAGTTTTATGAGTTAAAAGCACCATAGCTGTGTCAGAGTAATGAATATTTAAGCACTCACTGCATTTTTTTGTTCTCTCTCTCTCTCTCTCTCTCTCTCTCTTTCTTTCTCTTAAATTTCTTACCTTCTTTCATTCTTTGCTTGTTTGTTTCTTACTTTTTCTTTGTTTATATGTTTGATTGTTCCTTTTTTTCATTGTTTCTTTTTTTCTTTGTATCTTTATTTGTTTCTTTGTTTCTTTCTATCATTTATCCTTTATTTCATTTTTGTTTCTTTATTTATTTGTCTGTTTGCTTCTTCTTTCTGTATGTATGTCTCTATAATATCCATCGATTTTCTCTCTCTCTCTCCCCCCCTCTCTCTCTCTCTCTCTCTCTCTGTCTTTCTTTTTTTCGATGTCAATTTAACAGCATACATCATAACACGACGTCGTATTATAGAAGTCACTGTATATATAATATCTTATATATTTATCAGCATTCTTCTTTGAAACAATCTCAGTCAATTAAGATCCAAATTTAATTTCTCGGATTAATCTATTGAACGACTAATTAACTGGTAGAATTACTAACTAATAATTACTCATTTTTAATTAGTAATATAAATTAGTTCTTATAATTAGTAATTAAAAATTAGTAATTAATAACTTACACATAATTGGCTTATTTAAATGATCCACATTTGCATGGATTATTTGCATTAATCTCTTGCATACGGGTTTTAATGTACATAAAAGAATCAGAATTGGTAACTTTTAAAAAAGTTTTATTTATAATAAATAACTTTTTATTTGTAAAATAATCTTTTTAAAGTTAAATTGCGCGGTGGTAAAGCATCGGAGTCGAACGCGATATATCCCAGGTTCGATTCTTGTAAAGCCTCGCCATTTATAACGCCAATGATATGTCTAATTTAATAACTATTATAAACAAAGTTTAAATACTTTTAAAGGGGGGGGGGTCCTTATCTAAATGTAAACTGGGAGTGCCATTAAGAATATAAACAATAATTTAATTTATACTTTAAATGACGTAATGAAAAGTGACGTTTAAAAAAGCAGCCGACGGTTGTTAACTTAATGGATTTCTGTGCAACTTAGCAATTGGATTAATTAGAGTGAAAGTGGCTTTTGGCAAAACAGTCGCATTATTATATAGCGTTGGAAAACATTCAATTTTCATCTTTTACTGACTTGTGCCTTTTAATTCTCGCTTTTTTGTGACGTTAGAGGTTGGATACTATTTCAGGGGGAGGGGGGGGGTGGGGGTATTCGCGCCCCGTGGATTAAAAAAATAAATAATTTATATTTGAGCACATTTGATCAAATTAATATTAGGAACTAGATGGTATTCGTTTTATAAATTTAGATTATTTCTATAATTTTATCGTGATTTATTATAAAGAATTTATTATAAAACTTCATTAAATATATTCGCGCATTATTTATTACGTATAAAGTTTCAAAATGTATTATAAAATTATAACACGCAAGCTGAAAAACAAACGCAGGTTATCAGAAATTGTACAAAAATTAACAATTCAGTA
>JAQIXG010004869.1:0-12225 GCA_034700105.1 Oconnorella tubifera | reverse complement strand
TATATATATCCACTTAATGTTGAATATTTGCTGATTGCTCAAACGTCGTATTATAATTGTTGACGATGAACTGAATGTTGTTGGCTTGTAGAGAAATATTATCGAGGAATTAAAGAAATAAAACAAGTTCCACCTCATGTCTTAGATCTGATGGCATTAGCTATAGCGATAAGTACTAGGTACAACACTAATGTAAAGGTCTGTCGTAGCTTTAACACTTATATTCACTTGTACCTACTTGTATTCACTTGTATTTACTATCATTTACTAATATTTACTTGTATTTAATTGTATTTAACAATATTTATATATATTTGCTAGTATTTATTAACTTACTGTTAGAATATATTAGTCAGAGTTATATACAATATTAATATTATTTTGTAGCCATAGTTTATATTGTAAATTTAGTATTCACATTAAGGACATCTATGTTAAAAAATGATTGTTAATTCCTTAATTATAAAAAGAAATAAATTCTAATTAAATTACTGATAATTGTCAATATTGTCAAACACATGAAGACTTAAAATTATTTAAATATTCCCGTAATGAGTCATAAAAACGAGTTGACCAATTTCAAAGTGTTTATAAAGTTGAAATTTTTTCTGTTTGCCAGTATTCATCAAATTCAATCAAGTTCCCCAAAAAGCAAATAGGAGACCGTACAGAGTGCGCTTTGTTGCGCTACATAAATGACTTGGGTCGCAGATACGAACCAATCAGAGCGCGCTATCCCTTAGAAAGCTTTGTTAAGATCTACGCATACACAGCGTCGCGTAGATGTCGCTCTACTGTCATCAGGAGTGATAACGGAGGATATTTGCTCTTCTCTATGGGCCCGGCTGATACACTTGTGCAAAGGTTCATAATATATTTTAGCAATCAGAAATAGGGTTAGAGAGGCTTAATGGTTTACAATTTGCATTAGTTTTTCAATCATAGTCATCAGTAAGATAAATTAACAAAAGTATTATAACTTAACAAGAGTATCAACAGTAAGATAACTAAGCAAGAGTGATATCAGTAAACAATAGTAACATCACTTAGCAGCAGTAAGATAACTTGACAAGAGTTTCAACTAGCATAACAGCATAATGCTCTGTATTACTATTTAGCTTAATTTATTTGCTCATATGCCTATGTATTTATAGCAACTAGTGCTGCCTTTGCTGTTGTCTACAGATGTGGGCAGATTTTGGACAGCAATGGTAAAGTTCAGCTGTTCTATCCTCAGCATCAGCAGGCAGTCAGAGCTCAGGTCATCAATCAAATGAACAGTTATGGACTGAGATCTGTTTGTTTGGCGTACAAAGAACTTTCTCCAGGTAGAAGTCTATGCACTTTCTACTCTACACAGCTGAATCCTACATATAGCTAGATAGATGACGTACTATGATATATTCGCTGATCTTGTAATGTTACTTTATGAAGCTAATTTCGATATTATACTATACAAAGTATGACATCATGAATATTGATGGCGTAAATAACCGGTAAGGGGTTGTTCATAAAGGACGCATTTGAACAACCCCCCCGGGTGGGGTTGTTCAAATGCAGACAACTGCAGACAAGGGGGGAGGGTAAAGTACCTTGCGGAAATCCGCAAGATTTATTTTTTATTTAATATGATATTCTGCGTTTGACCAACTGCATGCGATGAAGAGTATCATGCGACTCCAGAGTTAGTGCCAGCTTGCCTTGAAGCAACCGGCTGGATGCAGTCACCGCCTGACACCTAGGGCGTCAAGTTTAGTGGCAGCAAATTTTAGGAAAATATTTTTTTTCAGGAATAAAAGATTAAAAAATTTATGATAATACAAACTAGCAATTATTGAATTAGTTATTCAAAAATAGTTCTAGGCTAATTCTGATTCCAACAACAATATTTAATCTCCTAATACCTCAAACCAGCTTACAACCGAAACCATAACTTCTAAAAGTCTTGCAGCTAGATTTATAGATCAATCTATAGATCTAGATAGATTCTTATTAGGGGGTTCAATCTATAGATCTAGATAGATTCTTATTAGGGGGTTATTAAAAAAATAAACCCCTAATACTAAGACTTTGCGATAACTAAGCCAAAAATTAATATTTTTTATAAACATTTTGTCAGTTTGTAGAGAAGGAAATTGATATCTAATTGCCAAATTTTACATTGATACCTCAATTCATTCAAAAGTTATAAACTTTCTACGATAAAACTTCATTTTTCAATTTAACCAAGCTCCGTATTAGAGCAGTCTCGTAATTTTGTGTTTTTTTGTCAAATAATTTGCAGATTTTTTTTGTAAAACATGTCATTTTATGAGCAGAGTATCTGTCGATCAAGTTGATAACAAAATAGCCTCTCTCTGTTCTTATCTGAGCCTACAATCTCTTTCTTGTTGACGATACGGATGTGTTCATGAAGTTTTGTGTCAAATCAGTGAAAATCTGTTGCTCATCAGTTTTCATTCTGTGGTGACTTTTAACTGTGATGAATGCTCATAATTTTTTGCAGGGATTGCCTCATGGTACTGAGAGTTCCAATGGTTAATATTGGATAAATATTTCAGGAGTATTTACCTCTTTTAATGAGGCAATTGCTAAACTTTAACAATCTTCAAAATACTGGCTTGGTTAATTTGAAATTTTAAGTTTTTTCGTAGAAAGTTCATAACTTTTGAACGAATTGAGATATCAGAGTGAAATTTGGTGGTTGGATGTCAAATTTCTCCCCTAGAAACTGACAAAATTGTGAGAAAAAATATTTTTGGCTTAGTTATCGTAAAGTCGGTAGGGGGTTATTTTTTGCGCACCCTGTAGATAGAATCTATCTATAGATCCAGATAGATTCAATGCTTTAATTGAAGTCTTTTTTTAATAAAAAAACATTAATTCAGTTTATTTATGTCTTTGTATTGAGATACATGGTGTGATGTGATCAGTAAGCTTGGTATTTTGATTAGTACTTGGTCTAATAGTTGGTTTAGTACTTGGTATAAACATCTAGAATTATTATTCTTCATTGAGGGCACCACCTATTACACTGCCAGACCTTAGCAGCATGCAGTAGTATAATGCTAGATGCGGACGTCCGCGGCCAGGGCGGGGGGGGTAAGCCACATTCGGACAACTGCGGACAAGGGGGGGGGCGAAAGAAAAGAGGTATTATCTGCGGACGTCCTTTATGGACAACCCCTAAGCAGATTCTTAGTGAGTTGTGATTTGTAAAGAGCAACTTGTAAAGCTGCACTAAAATATTGTTGCAAGTTGCAAGTAAAGTTGCAATATAATTGTAATTATTACATTTATTTTAATGTCACAGACAAAGACGCAGATTATAACATTATAGTGTAAACACAATCTGTTACACTTTATAAATAGTCAGTAGAGATAAATTAAATAGAGTTAAATATCATAACTGACATAGAAATTATTGAAAGTTACAATTAATAGTGAAGTTTAATATGAATACAATGAATATGTTGACAGGATCCACTCCTAATTGGCATGATGAAGCTGAGATGTTGAACAATCTTATTTGTATAGCTTTACTTGGTGTTGAAGATCCTATTAGACCTGAAGTAATACTTTTCTTCCATTTATGATTTATCTATATATCTTATTCTACTTATTCTCTTTATCTACTTATTCTGTTTATCTATTTATTGTATTTAGCTATTTACTTATTTTATTTATCTACAGTATACATCTTATTCTACATCTATGTATTCTACTTATCTATTTATCTACTTATCTATTTATCTACTTATCTATTTATTTATTTAGATTCCAGAGACGCTACGCCAGTGTGAGAGCGCCGGCATTAACGTCGTCATGGTAACTGATGAGAATATGAACACAGCCAGATCTGTAGCCTACAAATGCGGTCTGTTGGAGCCAAACAAAAATTCTCGTACAATGACAGCAGATGAGTTGAGCCACGCCATTGGTCAAAAACAAGGAGCGCCTGTACGTTTTAAACCAATTAAATATATCTTAATGATCCAATTTTTAAATTTAAATTTTATTTCTTTAAAAAGTTTTTAAATAAATTTATTTTTTAATTAATTAACCCGAAAAATTGATCCAAGTACATTAACCTGACAAACAAGCCTCGAACACCTGGCAAAACAGCCTCAAATAAATTAACCCAACAAATCGCCCACGTCAATTCATTTAGCAAGCAAAACTAAAAATAATCATGAACTTAACCCGAAGTCTAATCTTAATCCTAACTCATACCCTAACCTTATGAACTAAGATTTGGGGGTCTATTTGTTAAATAGCTAGTCAAGGCTTGTTAGAGAAGTGGTTAGAGCTCTGGACTCGGACGTGACAAGTCCAGGTTCGAATCCCGGATAGCTCGCAATTTCTCTAACTCGCTGCACCCTTTAGTAAGACGCTTGAATTGTTAGCTACATCTGAAACATCGTTAATATAATACGATAATACAGATTTTAACCTTAACTTAACTCCATTTGACAGGTCACTATGATATATATTTACTAAGTTATGTCTCTTTCTCTGTTGTCTGTAGATGAACCAAGAGGCTCTAGACAGAGTCTGGCCTAACTTACGTATCCTGGCCAAGTCAAGTCCTGAAGATAAGTACTCTCTGGTTAGAGGGATACGTAACAGTAAGCTGTCACATGACCACGGCGTAGTGTCCTGTACGGGACGTGATATTGACGATGGACCCTCCCTTAAGAAAGCTGACATTGGACACTCCATGGTAGTATTCTTTCTCTCAGATAATTAGTCAAATTTTATAACTTTTTGCGTATCAGAGAAAATAATTAAATTTAATATTATTTTGCTCATTATAAAATTATAAATTCAAATTAAATTATTTTAAAATTCGTTACTTGTTGAAAGATAATAATGATTTCTTTTCATTAAATGTTTATTCTTTAATGGGTGTATTTTCTATAAAATTAATTTCTGCAAGTAAAATAATAAAGCTTACCGGTATATATACTCCGTAGTATTTTGTACTTTTGCAAATATATAGACTACGTAATTACATTCTAACGATTTATGTTTAAGTTTTTTTACAGATTAAATTATGGGAAGTGTGTCTAGTATTGTTTGAAATGTGTAGGGGAACTTTATTTCTAATAAATAAATAACTAAAATATTCTCAAATAATTCCATATTTTTTAATTCTTACCATTGTAAGAATTAAAAAATACTAAAAATACTAAGTTATAAATGTTATAAACTGTATTGGTAACTTCTAAAGTCTTTGATTGCATAACAAAATGACTTTGTATTGAAACTGAATGATGATATAAGAGTTTCTGTCAATATATATATTATGCAACTAGAAATAGAACCCGTCCAAGGACGGGATCTGGTCCTTATAAACTTTTAATTTGCAGCTAAAAAATGGTGTTTAAAAAAAATTTGACCCTGACGTGATTTGAACACGCAACCTTCTGATCTTGAGTCAGATGCTCTACTGTTAAACAATGCAGTATTGTTGTGCTTATTTTAACTTTATCGATTACATTCCTCTCTGTATAGAGCACCAGGTGATGTAGCACAGCAGAATCAATCTCAATTATATATTACGTTATTCCTGTCATGTATACATTCTAATAAGTTTCTATCTGACTTTGTAGGGTTTCTCAGGTACAGCAGTGTCCACCAAGCTGTCAGACATTATTCTACTGGACGATGGCTTCCCAACACTAATCACTTCTATCAAGTGGGGTCGTAACATGTATGACAGTATCGCTAAGTTTGCTCAGTTCCAACTCGTCATCATAGTCGTCTGTGTCACCACATTGATCAGCAGCGCTATTGGATTTTTAGAAGTCAGTCTATTTTGTATTTTGTGTACAAGGGTGTCTTAATAAATTGACCCCGAATATATTAACCTTGTTAAATTGGCCCCCGAATATCTGATAAATTGTCTCAGAAATTTATTACCTTGACAAATTGGCCCTGAATTTGTTAATCCGACCAATGGCCCCGGAGACATTAACCTAACAAATCAGCCCGGTTAATTCATTTAACAACTATAACTCAAGCCTGCCCTAAACGTAACCTAAAATCTAATCCTAACCCTAACTTCATTTCTAATAATAACTTCAACCCTATCCCTAAGAACCAACAAACTGGGCGATTTGAAGGGTTGCAGTGCATTATGTGATATAGTTTTACTAATTAATTTTTTAAATACTAATATTGTAATTATTTATTAATTATCCAGTATCTCAGTCAGCATTGAAAGTAATCATCTTTCCATTATATACATTTCATATATATAATATTTACATATTATATATATGAAATGTATATAATGGAAAGATGATAATTTATTGATCATTCTGTTAATTAAATAAATAAGTACGTATTCTAGTGTAAATTTTAGTTAGTTCATTTAATTATTTTCATATAAATTTATTCATCCACTTCTAAATCAAACATTACTTATTTAATTCATTCATCCACTCTTTAATTATACATCACCTATTTAAGTCCATTCATCCACTCTTTAATCATACATCAATTAATCTTGTCCATTCATTCACTCTTTAATCCTACATCACTTTTTCAAGTCCATTCATCCACTGTATGTCTCTGGATAGAGACCACCTCTGACAGAGATCCAATTGGTCTGGATCTGTCTGGCAATAGCAGTCCTTGTTGCTATTGGTCATGCCACAGAGGCCCCAAGAGATGACTGGTACAAGTGGAAGCCCATACCTCGTCATCGTCATCTCGTCTCTCATATTATGTTTAAAAACTTTCTCCTTCATTCAGCCTACCAGATCTTTGTCATCTTTCTGCTCTATGGCATAGGTGGGTAGGTCTTAGTAACATTTCTGTTTAAGATGAAACTTATGATAACGTTTCGTAACTTCTGTGCTGTTTTGATATATAAATTGTTTTCTGATTTCAGAGATTTTTTGGAGTGGAGGTGATAGATTAATTTGAAGAAATAAATGTGGCAATTAATAATTGTTTTTTATTATCAAAATCATAATTAAAGATCTTGAGTGCCATAATGTATGCCAACAATTTAAATGACAAGTGTGCCCGATTAACGTTTGTGTGTACATACTATCGAAGGATCAGTTACAATAACATTACAGCACTGTGATTCTTATATGAAATCTTAATCAGCAATCAAACGTCATAACATCGGCATATAATATTATATCATTTAACATATGTTAAATGTCTTATTATCCATTATTGGTCGTGACAGGGTACAAGATGATAAATGGCCAGGACGGACGTCTGACTCCAGCCACACCCTCCAGGCACTTCACGCTTGTCTATCACTCTATGGTCCTCATGACTCTATGCAATGCTATCAACTCTAGAATGCTTCATAATGAAATCAACATGTTTCGAGGACTGCATCGTAATCCTATTTTGATCATTATTCTTCTTCTGCTCTTTGCTGCTCAGGTATCAATTACGAATGTTATCTTATAACAATCGCTATATACAAAGTAAACACGTAAATAAATCAAATAAATAATTTCAAATTAAATCAGTATATTAAGAGTTAGAATGCCTTAGAATAGTATATTAACTATAGACACAACAACAATTTATTTTACAACTGGTTACTTTTTATTCTGTTTTATTATAATCAGTCTATATGGTAGTTTTTCTTGTCTAATTGTGCCAATTAAAGGTAAATTTAACAGTAATTAAAAGAATTAGACACAGATATTTACTAAAGGGGTTGATGACAACAGATAATAAAAAGTTTATAATATGATGTCATTACTTTTCTTAAGTTTCAATTTTATAAACGCTCAACTATCAACATCTATATATTATCAGAGAGAAAAGACAACATGTTATTTATTAGGAAATACTTTATCAGAATTGTTAATAAGTATTAATTAGAAAAGACTTTTTAATCTACTTCAGAAATATTTAATTTTTATCTAAATCAGTGCCTTGTGTTAATCTATAAAGGAATTAATTTATTGATGCGCACTTTTACTTTAACGAATCAGTTGAAATTGTAAAGAATATAATTTGTAATTCCTCCTTAGAAATTATAATGTTGTTAATAATGGTTGTTTATTTTAGTTTATACTTGTTTCTATTTATAATAATTTCTATTTCAGATCATAATTATTCAGATCGGTAAATTTCCATTCCAAACCGCTCCTCTATCCATCATTGAGTGGGCACTCTGTCTTTTCTTTGGTCTTTTTGAATTTGCCTGGGCCATAGTAAGTACGATTACGGTAACTTTGAGAAATAATTCAGTAACAAATTAACTTTTCAGATTTCACTTTTGCTAAACGCAATAGAGTAATGAATTAATTATTCTGTTAAAAAAATCTTTTTTTCTTCTTAGTCTAAAGTCACTTGAGTCTTTCTATTCTTGCCTATCTCTTTTTACAGAGGGTAAATTTATATTTACAGCCATTTTCCATAATAAAGAGTTGCAATCGTTAATAAAATAATATTTAAAAGAAAATTTCATCAAGATAAAATTTTGTAACTTGCAATAAATTCTTTAATATTTTCAGTATAAAACGTTTCAAGAGTCAACTTTACTGTTAGTTTTTCTCTAAACTCTTTGTCATTAATTCATCCTTATATTTTTAATCCAATGTTTTCATGTTTCAGATAATCTCATTTATTCCGTTAGAAAAGCTGACGTCAGCATGTTGCCCGCCACTGGTCACGTGCTGTGGACGTATATGTAACCCTTGCTATAAACTTTGCTGTCTCTGCTCGTGTTGTCATAGCAGTGACGTCACGAGTCACGTGGGGTCACACGGCGGGGCTCAGCTACCGTCTCCAAGGCGACAAGCCTGGCAGCCCAGTGACGTCAGCAATGATAATCCGGTAGTGTTACGGGTTAATCCTTCTACTGGGTATCAACCAAGCCAGGCTCCAGGCTACTATGGGCCTCAGCTCAATGGGTACTCGCAGCCCAATGGGTACTCGCAGCCCAATGGGTACTCGCAGCCCAATGGATACTCGCAGCCTAATGGATACAGTGTGGGTCCTCAAGGAATCAGTTTTATATAACATACCATATTTGGTCAGTTGAATGATTTATATATTTCGGTCTAAAACATTCATGTAATATACTCTGTACATACAACACTGTACATAAAACATTCATGTAATATACACTGTACAGTGTACATACAACATATACTATATAAAATATATTATTATTAAATGTTAAAAGACATTTCATTTACAAATTACTTAATGATCAAAAGTGATGATGATGAATATGTTGATGATAAATGTTGACAGTGGTGCTTTTATTGAAATTAAAGTCAACATAAAGTCTTGAATAAAGTTCTATAATTAATTTTTTGTATATGAACAAGGTTCTTAAATCTTATTTTGTTGGCAGATTGAAAAAAGAACATTATGCCTTTTGAATTTTTATTTAAAGAATTTTGTCTTGAATGTTTTGTTTGCAATTAATTAGCATTATGTAAAATTAAAAAGAAAGAGAATGTTAACGAATTTTCTTTGTTTAATTTCTATAATATTTATTAAATATACATGAAATATGAAATTTGCCCAAAAGCAAATATGAAAGTTTTCTTTTGTGGAAAATGTTACAATTAATATTACTTTTAATTTAAACAAAGAAAAAAAGAATATAAATATGTAATTCGATTTAAGTGACTTAAGATGTGACTTAAGAGTCACAGGGTCTATCAATTGTAGTCAAGAAATAGTGAAGCTAGAAATTTAATATGGAGTTCAAAAATGTAGACTAGTTAATAGTTCATATGCCTGTTATTAGTTTTAATAACAGTACAAATATTATATAACTGTTAATAGTTCTTATGCCATGGTGTAATATTTTTAGCAATAATAAACCTACATAGCTAGATTACCGTGGGGTATACAACAGGTTGACTGAATGCTCATTCAAAGTGTTCCCCCTCCAAAAGCTCATTTTTTTCCAGTTTGTTCACATAAGATACTTAGAGGCTGAGTCGGCTGACTATAAAATTTCACGAAAGCAAAAAAGCACGAGTTAATTTGGTAAGGCTTCTGAGATACTAGAATATCCACTGAGGCTTGCTACACCCCAGGTTGACACAGTATTAACCCGTGTTGACTCCAGTGTTAACACACCTTTGGCGGCGCAGCGGGAAAATGTTTAATGTTCTATGTTTAATTTTTTTTCAGGTTCATTTAATTGAAAGCGAAGACATCTCAGTCAGTGATATATATATGTAATAAATCTTGTAAGTCACATCTCATTTACGAGAAGTTTTATCACAAATATACTTGTTATCTTATATCCACTGTTAATTTCATGATAGTAAGACTTATATTCATTTTTATTTGTTCAATCGTGATGCATTTATATAAACTGTGTATATTTATCAAAACACTGGACTCGGATTTGAAAGGTCCAGGTTTGATTCTCATCAAAGTTCAGTATATCTTTAACTTGCTACTAGCGAGATACCATTATTATAACATCATAACTTTCAATATAAATATTTTTTCATTTTGATATAATCCAAGATTGTGAACTATATATATTTTTTACTAAAAATCATTATTCCGTGAAAGTTAGATGCTGAACTGCGAATATATAGTTTATTATAATTGTTGCATTATTAAATTTGCATTTATTGTTGCGTTAATGTTGCATTTATTGCGTAGATTTTTAATTAATTTTGTCTTAGATTATATATTATACGACTTGCTTGTAAAGCATGATTGCTAGGTTTGTATGCAAATAAAATGTCTCGACATCATTTGGCTTTAGTTTTAATTTCATACAAATATCTACTGAAAATCAACTTCTAGACTATTATCTATGAGACTCCCATAGAATAATATAAGATAATGAGACAACAGAGAGGCAAAATTACTATGACTACATGTTAAAAAATCTATCAGAAAACTTACCGTTTATTGTACAGCTTGGGCCAATTAAAATAGTATAGGGCCTATAACTGATTTTTGATGATCTTTTAATAAGTGTAATTTTACATTTAACAAAATACATTTATCAAAATACATTTATATCTATTTATAAAGATAAATATATATATATAAGGATATCTGGGATGAAATTTCGCTTAAAATTTCACACAGGACACAATTTAATGTTATATCTCCGTTTTTTAGTTGTTAATATACAATAATAAGGCAAATATATATGCAAAATACATATAAAAATAGTTGAGCAATGTACATGATGAAAAAATTAGCACTAATATAATAGTTGTCGAAGAGTCATTCACATTTATTAACTTGTGTCTTAACATTATGCATTTAATTTACAGCCTTTTATAGGGTTAGGTTTTTGTCAACGACGAAAAGACTGTAAATTATTTGCATAATGATAATACTTTCCAACTTCGAACCGGCAAGTTTTAGGTTCTATTCCCTAGTTACATATTGCCGCAAATGTGTGCCCCTCCCCGGCCCCCTCTCCCCCAAAGCTCCTTCCAGAAGCGTAATATCATTTATAGATGGCCCCAGTGTCAGGTTGTGATTTAATTACTTTATTTTACTAGCAATGAATATTCTACACTCGATTCCGGAGAGAGTAGCCTACATGTGTATCGAATCCATACACATGTATTGATTTGCGTTTTTTTGCGTTTTTTGTACCTAAAATGCTGCTTAGAACTCTGTTGAAGTAAGACTTACAGATTTTATGTAGCCGAATTTTACAACATAAACAGCTGATGAGCTGCTAAACAGAGCAAAAGATGAAATATTTATGTAAATATCAATTTACATTAATATTTAACATTATATTCTTTATATATATTTAGTTTTTTTTATCTATTTTATGTTATCTTATAAATATCGCCGGTCTAAAAATAGCTATTATAATATTTTTGAGATTTAGGAGTTATTATCGCAGTGACGTATGCAAGAGAGGGGTGGGGGTTATAACTCCCACGATCCCCCCCCCCCATTGGAGGTCCTAAAATTTTACTTGGTCATGTTAAAGATGTCAAATGTAGTGATGACCCCCCTCCCCCCCCTTTGTGACGATTTAATCAACTTTGTGTAGAATACAAGTTGATTAGAGATCAAATATATGCAATTGAAGACCAAAATTGAGTAATAACATAAAAAAGGTTATCACTCCAAATTTTGGAGAAAACTCCCTTACATTTTGACTACCTTTACACTAACCATAGAGGGTCGTCCATAAAGTACGTCACGCTCTAGGGGGGGGGTCTAAGGAAGTGTGACAGTTTGTGACAGGGGGGGGGGGGTAAAAAGCATGTG
>JAQIXG010004868.1:0-12227 GCA_034700105.1 Oconnorella tubifera | reverse complement strand
TCTTATAGGACCTAGGGTAAATAGCTCTTATATCTTATAGGACCTAGGGTAAATAGGTCTTCTGTCTTATAGGACCTAGGGTAAATAGGTCTTCTGTCTTATAGGACCTAGGGTAAATAGGTCTTATATCTTATAGGACCTAGGGTAAATAGGTCTTTTATCTTATAGGACCTAGGGTAAATAGGTCTTATATCTTATAGGACCTAGGATTAATAAGTCTTCTATCTTATAGGACCTAGGGTAAAGAGGTCTTCTATCTTATAGGACCTAGGGTAAATAAGTCTATATCTTATAGGACCTAGGGTAAATCTGTTTAATTGTGCCAGTTTTAATCAGTTTTAAATCAAGTTGTAAATCTAGGTTTAAATCTAGTTTTAAATCTACTTGTAGTAAAGAGGATATCTTTTTACTACAAGTAGTTTTAAATATAGACTTAAAACTAGATAAAAACTAGATGTAAAACTAGATATTAAAAGTGGATTTATCTCAATTTGATATAAATCATATTGCACAGGCATAACAACCAATCAGAGCTATAAGGGATTATAAGATGTAACATTACAGCCAATCAGAGAGAGGTATTATAAGATAAAATATATCTATGTTAATTAGGGTTGTGGCAAGAGTGCGTTGGTTAGACAGTTTGCTGATTTACTGGGGTACCACATAGAGCCCATAATGCTTTATCAGGTATAGACATATAGTGACTCTATGATGCTTTATTAGGTATAGATAAATAAAGTGTATAGTGATTTATCAGGTATGGATTTAATTTAAAGTGTTTTATTAGATATAAATTATCATATTAGAAGGACGATAATGCTTCATAAGGTATAGGCATGTATTTTTTATAGTGTTTTATTTGGTATTGATGTATATGAAGTCTATAATATTTTATATGGTATAGATTGCTCTTTATTTTCTTATTTTTTCTTCATTTTATTATTTTCTGTATATTATTTAATTTTTCTGTATTTTATTTATTTTATTTTTTATATCTTTTGTCCCAGGACATGACTGCTAGAGATCTTCTACAACAACGTATGACGTCACCAACGGGGGATACTTCATGGCGACTGTCGCCATTGGTTACGGCAGCCATTGAAGGCAGTCTCGCTGTTCTAGATGGAATCCATCGAGTCAATAACGGAACTTTTGCCGTCTTACAACGGTATGGAATGTGGAATATGGAATATGAATTATGTAATGTGTATATAATATAATTATTGTTTAAATATTGAGTTTATATAATTTTTAGAAGATTAATTTTATATGTCAACTTTTAGAAGATTAATTTTATAAGACTAATTTGACCAGACTAATTTTACAAGACTAATTTTTTAAGTCTAATTTTATAAAACTAATTTTATAAGACTAATTTTATAAGATTAATTTTATGAGTTGTTCACTAAATGTTTGTATTTATCTTGTGTTATTTAGTCTGATTCATGATCGAGAGCTGACTTTATTTGATGGCACCAGGCTACTTAGACATGATCGCTATGAGGCAGTGAAACAGACCAATGCATTCACAGACAAACAGATGAATGAACGGTAGACAGACTCTGCAGTTTAATTTAAATTTTAAATCTGTGTTATATAAACTAATGAATCTTTTGAAAAGAAAAAAGAACGTTGTTCACTATCATAGGGAATCAAACCCTCAGCCTTTGGTTGCACAGCCCGGATGTTAACCACTAGACCAGACGCGCTTCTACTCTAGTTGATGTAAAAGTTTGTTTATAATTAGAATTACTTTTTAGCGTTTAAGCGCTAATGGCTGCAGCCCAAAGTAACTTTAGGCTGCTGTTTATTATTACGGACTTATAACAGCAATTATATATATAGATAAAAAATGACAACAATATTGACGCAATGTTTGATGCACAATTTAAAATAAAACTATAGTTTAATTATTGTTATATCATATGATGACGATGATGATGATGACAGTGATGACAATGATGATGTTGTCACCTAGGGGTTTGATGTCCATCCACCCATCTTTCCGTATCATAGCCCTGTCAGAGCCACCAGTCCTCGGTAGTAACACTCAACAATGGTTAACAGCGGAACAGTTGACTGTCTTTCTGTATCATCAGATGAGGTCTATGAGCAAGACAGAGGAATTACAAGTTCTTGCCAGTCTGGTAAGTTCTTGCCAGGTTGGTAAGTGTTTGGTAAGTTCTTGCCAGTCTGGTATGTTTGGTAGTCTCTCGGTAATCTCGGTAACATTTCGGTAATTAACATTTTATTAAATAAATCAGAAAGAATGATTATTAAATGTATGTGTAAATCAGGCGCATTAGTCATTTAGAAGAAGATAGATTATAATGTCTTAATTTTACACGAGCGTAGTCTTCTATCATTTCAGAATGCAGCGTGATAAGAGATTCCCCCCAACCCCCTCCCCGACGAAATAACTATTTATAAATCAGTTAATTTTAATTTTAAATGAACAAATAAATTTTAATAAATTTTAGAACAGTTTTAAGTAGTCTCATTTAAAAAAAGTAAAAAAATTAAAATAATTGTTTTTCTTTTGGTTATTTTAATTATTGTATTTACATTTTATACGATTGTGTCCCAGTCAATTGATATAAACGAAATGATAACGTTTTTATTGTAATTTATTTGCGTTCGTTTTAACAAGGTTCCTCATATGGTGAACATGCAGCCGGTGATGGACCTGACTCATAAATTAAGAGACGCTCATGACAGCAATGTACGTCCTAAATACTTTCTTTTTCTGTCCATTTTATTTCCATCTTGTTTCCGCCTTATATTTATTTATTTTTTTAAATTTATTCTTCGTAATATTCCCAATTATTTCCATTTTATTTTTAATATTGATTCTTCTTTCTTTTTTTTATATTTTTATTTATTTTTTTTCTGTCATTTAGATGAAATCCGTGGCCTCCTCTCTGTCCACTAGGCAGCTTCTGAGGATCGCTCGCCGATTGGCTGCGTACAAAGAGGAGCATCTTTACGATATAATCCAGAAAGCTTGTCTGGCTAGGTCAGAGCAAGTTTAAGTTTCGTCTTGTTTAATTTCATTAGAGTTATTTCAACTGTAAAATAGTTATTTATAGATTTATAGATTTTTTTAACTGTAAAATAGTTATTTATAGATTTATAGATTTTTTTAACTGTAAAATAGTTATTTAAATTCGTTTTATTCTTTTCTCGTCTAGTTGTATTTGATTAGAATTATTTGGCTGGTTTTAAGTCTAAAAGATTACTTTAATTTATACTTAACTATCTAGAGATAATGTTAAAGATTAATTAGACCGGTAAATTTTAATTTTTTTTTGTTTTTATTAAGTTGTGAGTTTCGGTAATAAAATTCATTGAAGTTTTATACGCTCTTGCCCCCTTTCCCTTTCCATTAATCTCAAATGAAAATTGTTTGTTGCACTGTGTTAAGAATTAAGCGTTCACTCATCACTTTGTTTAAAATTAAATGAACTGGATGCAACATCCGGTTCATTTAATTTGAGCTAATGTGACATTAAGCGACAGTATAAATGAACAATTGTTTAATTTTTAAAAAAAAGTCTAGAAAGTTAGATCATAGTATGTGACACATCAGGATTTGAACCTGAGACTTAGCGATTGAAAGACTGCATCTTTCTCTTGTAGATTCTTACCACGACTGTCAAGGACCGCCTTGGAGGAGGAGTTAGAAATGATTGGCATTGTTAAGCCACCTCCCATTCATTCCATTGAGAAACTAGATCGATCTATCACTTGTGAGTTAAATCAATAAATTGATTAATTTAATCAATCACAGTCTCTATTGCTAAATAATCGATTGTTTCAATGATTAATGGCTTGACTGATCAATCAATTGATTGATTGATTAAGGAATTGATTAACAGATTGATCTAAAGATGTAATTGTTCAACTGTTATTCAAGGTGAAGTCAAGAATGGTATACTTCGTATAGGCAACACAGAAGTGGCCATCTTTAATCCAGAAACAAAAATGAAAGTACCTGACGTTCTTTTTTATGAAAATATTCAGGTTTGTCTTAAGATAATTCTATGAAACTTTGTCAGTGTGGAGGTTGAGGGGGGGGGGGGGTAAAAGTGAGAGAAATCTGTCTTTAGTTCAATTGTAGAATTTTTTTTTAATTTGTAATGAAAATCATAAGAATTCTATCATAAGAATTCTAATGAAGAATGGACGTTCTGGATGGCTCTGTATTAAAATTTGTGGATATAATTTATGCTAATTATTATAATATATGCTAAAGTAATAAATAATTCATGCAGATTTCTGTGGTGATTTATGTTAATTTATTATAATATATGTTAATATATACTAATTTATTATAATATATGCTTTTTTATTATAACATGCGCAAATTTCTGTAGTAATTTATGCTAATTTATTCACAGCACCTGTCAATCATGGAAGATATGCTAAAGGACTATTTGTTAGGAGAACACTTGCTATTGGTTGGGAATCAGGGGGTGGGGAAAAACAAGATTGTTGATAGGTTCCTCTTTCTTCTTAACCGACCTAGAGAGTACTTACAACTACATAGGTAGTACTTGAGTACTTACATTCATAAGTACTTTTTAAATACTATATTGTACTTAAACCGGATAGTACTTCTATTCATTAGAAGTACTTTATATTATAGTACTTCTATTCATTAGTACTTCTTAATACTTTATTGTACTTTATTTTGAAAGTATAAGTAGGCTGTGTACTTTATGAAAACTTCATTATACTTTGTACTTTCATGACAAAAATTATCCTTTTCTTATAATAGACTTTATTGTAAATAAATTGTAGAAAGATCTTGCTTTTAACAAGCCCTGCTCCTTTAGCCTGTAGTAATCAATCGCTATATTATTTAATAGATGTTAATTAAATTCTTAGATTGCTGTTCGTAGATTGCTTTAGGGTTAAAATTATGGTTAAGTTTATCCCTTGAGATGTAAAGAATAAATTTAACACAAGGAATTAGGGTTAAAGTTAGGGTTATTGTTTACTATTAATGTGAATAAATTTAAATTTAGCCAAGGGTTGGGATTTGTTATAACCCATACCTTTCTCTAATCACAGAGACACTACGGTCCAGACCCTGACCTTACAACCGACGGTATTGGACGGAGTGATTATGTATGAAGACTCCCCATTGGTCCGCGCTGTTAAACTAGGTCACGTGCTTATAGTTGATGAAGCGGATAAAGCTCCGACAAATGTTACTTGTATAATAAAGACTTTGGTTGAGTCGGGGGAGATGCATCTAGCGGACGGACGTAGGATCGTTTCAGGTCAGTAGCGGCTCATGACCCGGTCAAATGGTCAAGAGTAAATGTTAATTTATTGCTGATATCAAATGTTAATGCTTAAGGTTAGGGTTGAATGTTGGGTTAGGGTATTTCTTATTATTATTATTATTATTTTTTGCTATCGTTATTTCTTGCTATCAATATTTCTTGTTAGCATTATTTTTTGTTATCATTATTTCTTATTATTATTATTTCGTATTATCGTTATTATTTCTAATTCTTGTTATCATTATTTCTGTTCCTTCAGCTCACTCTGGTATAAAACCTTCCCCGATGGTTATTGTGGCTCATCCAGACTTTCGTATGTTTGTTCTCGCTAACCGGCCTGGATTCCCCTTTCTGGGAAATGACTTCTTTGGAGCGATGGGTGATAATATAACCGCATATAACCACAAAAATAGACTTTTGTAGTTATTACGAATAAGCAAAAGAAATATTTTATTATGTTTTATATTAAAATTAATTGTTAGTTTTGTGAGCAAGTTATTTCAATCAAGATTTGTTAGTAAAGTGGTTAGGGTTTGGGACTTGGACACAACAGGTTGAGTTTTGAAATCCATGAATGATTACTGTATCGCTAACTTGCTGCACCCTTTAGTAAGACGCAGACAATTTTGGAGCACTATGTTATATGATTTTTACATTTTATATGCCATTATTATGTCTTTGTAAAATATATTTAATTCATCATATTTCATCCGTCATATATTTCAGGTGACATATTCAGCTGTCACGCTATAGACAATCCTGACACTGAGTCAGAGATGTCAATGTTACGTCAGTATGGACCAGACGTCCTTGAGTCGACCTTGCGTAAACTGGTCCTGGCCTTCAGTGACCTCAGGTCAATGGCCGATCAGGGCCTCATCTCTTATCCTTACTCTACAAGGGAGGTCGTCAATATGGTCAAACATTTACAGGTTAGAGGGGGGGAGTGTTTGAAAGTGGGGGGTGGGTTTTAGTGGGATAGAAATTGGTAATGTATAAAAGAAAATGAGTATATTATGGTATAATATAATATCCTAAAGATATTGTTGTATACTGTGTTATTTAAGAGTGGGATGAAATGTTATCATTGTGTGTTATATAATTATATTCTTATATTATGTCGTTATATTATAATATATAATTATGCTGATGATAATGTTGTTAATTATGATGCTAATTGTGATGATAATGATGATGATTATGATAATAACTGGTAACTTTGATGATTATCACCATTCCTAATATGATTATTGTGACGATGATAATGATAATTACCATGAGTACAATGATGATAAAAATATGATAATGATGATGATATTGACTTTTAAGATGCTGATGACAAATAAGATGATGATGTTGACTAAGATGATGATGTTGTCTGTCTATTATAGAAGTTTCCAAGTGAAGGTCTAGTACAAGTTGTTCACAATGTTTTTGACTTTGATTCGTACAATAAAGAATTACGTGATCAGCTTCTAGAGACGTTACACAAACACGGCATTCCTATAGGGGCAGACCCCAGGAATATACTACTGGCTAAAGAGTAGGAATAATTCCCCCCGGGGGGAGGGGTGTATTAAAAAGGGGCCTACAAAAAAATTGAAAAAAAATTGAAAAAAATTGAAGAAACAAAAATTGAGAGGGGCAAAAAGAAAGTGTTATTGTCAAAAATTTTATCAGCATGATTTTTGTTTTAATTTAGTGTTGATCAGTTAATTAATTTATTAATTAGTTCATTCATTGATTAATTAATTGATTAACTGATAAATTAATTAATCGGGGAATTTATTTATCGTGACTCGTTTGTTAATGCTAGGAAAGTATTTTGTGTTGAGATTTTAACAAACGTAATTTTAATTTGTGCTTTATCTTGTTGTAGTTTAAACTGTGAACATTTTAACTGCATTGAACAGTAGTATATATATTTTATTATTAAATTCACATTGCGTCATATGCATACTGTATTTATTATTTATATTAAATATGCGTGTAGACTATATTTTGTTTATTAATCTAATCAAAAAAAATTATTTTAGTCTGAAATCTTAAAATCTAAAACTAAGCTCTATCTTAATCCTAACCCTAAACTTAATTCTAGACTCTAATCTAAACCCTAGTCCTAAACTAAAAACAACACATTAGACATTACATCTTGCTCACTTTTCACTTCAATTTAATAAAAGAAAATCTGTATTTAAAACGTAGGATTTGAACCCAGCAGTTAGCAGCATGCAGTTGAACTACTTTGGTAATTTGCTCTGTCTTGCAGGTTTCCATTGCCAGCTATGGTCCATGCCGGTCAGTGGCAGGTTACCAATGCGAGGCATGGCAAGATTACCAAAGAGTTCAACTGTGTGGTGGAGGAAATACCTTTTAGGGTTAAGGTCAGTTCAATTTGGTCCGAATTTAATTAGTGGTTACAGTTTATAAAAAAAAAAAATCTATTAGAGTTAGGGTTTATTAGGGTTAGAATTACAATTGCTGGATATTTAGGGTTTAATGTTGACTTTTTGTAATATTTTATTTCATTTGGCAACAAATTTATTTTAAGAATCCAAATTGAATGAATTAAAATAGCAAAAATAGTGCCGCTATAAATAATTTTTTGACAAATTGAAAATATAGAAGCCTAACAAACGAAGCTAAGATTTAAAAAGGATCTAGACAGCTTAGTATCTAGATTTATTTTCTAAAAGGCGCAGCAAGTGAGTGAGATATTGCTTGCTCGATGAAATAGTCTTATAGATATCGCTGAAATTAATTTACAGTGCTGCGTTAAGAGTCAAGCGTTCACTCATCACTTGGTTTCTTTAATTCAGTAAACGATCTCTCACTTAGTTTGCACAACAAACTCAAAACTCTTTACGCTAAATCAGTGCTGATGTGACATTAAGAGTAAGAATGAACTGACAGGGTCCGATACAGATGAACATCAATTCGTTTGCGAGTGATAGAACAGAGGCGAGGTCCTTGATGTTTTCTGAACTCGAGTCTTTCTGGACTCTGCCCCTGCATGAGACCAGCGCTGTTGTGGATGTAGCTGTCACTTTAAGTCTGATTTACTTTTATGCTCTTTCTCTCGTAATTAATTATTTCTTATTCTTAAATAATTTATCAATCATTTTTAAATAAAGTAATATTAATAAAGTTACGGTTTAATTATGTTATATAATTATGTAAGTTATTTAATTATATAAGTTAAATATGTTTTGAAAGTTTGTATCATTAATTGACTAGTTAACTATTATGACTTTTGGTATACTGATTTTGTATACCACAGTTTTTATACCGACGTTTTGTATATGACAATTTGTATTCTGACTTTTTGCGTAACACCATTTATATATAAACTTATAAATCTAATAAATTAAATCAATTTTCCTAGGCGCAAATCGTCAGACTGCCGGGGGTCGTATCCAAGGTGACGTGATTCACGTAGCCACTACCAGTCCCGTAAGTCTCTATTCAATGGACACGCGCAAGCAGCATATCTCCTGCATTGACTTATACGACGTATTACCTGGTCACGCGCCTCGAAATATGACGCATAGACCACGCTTGCATGTCGCTCCGTTAGGATTCCCTCTCGACTCAACTGTCGTTATACACGAAGAGCTTGTGAGTGGGGAAAAATAGGGGTTTTAGTTTAAATAAATACAGATTTTGTTATTTTAAATTGAATGATTACACTTCTCTTTTTAAAATTTATTATGTTTAATAAATTACAAGGAAATTAAACGAGGACCTCATATTTTAAATTACTCTCTATTAGTTTGTCAGTATGTCTGTCTTTCTGTCTCTGTCTGTGTCTGTTTATCTGTCTATCTCTCTGGTTATCTATCTATATGTCTATTCATATACTATAACCAAAAATCATCTGTCAGAAGTGCAAAACAAATCTCTCATTTCTGTTATTAACAAATTTAAGTTAAATTTATCTGACTTATTTATATTTGAAATTTTAACAAGTGGGCCAGGTGGGTCCGACTCTTTTTCAAGTATGTTAATTTTTGTTTGTTGATCAGATGAATGTGACTTTCAGTGTTAATTGGGAGACCGGTCAGTTGTTGAGGTTAGAACGGGGCTCAGTTTTGGGTGAAGCTGCCGGAAAAATTGCACGAAACTTTCGATCTCAGCAGGTCGTTTTTATTTCGATTATTATTTTTTATTTTTATTTTATTTTACTGAAATTTTAGTAAACAGAAAAGAATGCTAAGCTGGAGTGTCTTAATAATCACGTGTGAAATTTTTTAAATTTAAAAAATAAAAATTCGCTTGTGAAATTATAATTAATTAATTAGTGAACATAATTGATTGTTTATAAAATATATTTTATCAAATAATTGTTTATGTTGACTTGCTTATGTTGTAGGGAGTGTTTAAGCTAGCGAGTCATTTTAGCCAACATCCTGACGGCCATCTTCTTTTTTATAAACAAGACAGGTAAGCCTGTAATAAATTTAATATATTAACTAGCTGAAACCTGGTCAATTATAACCTAATCATAATTCTAACAGTAACCTTAACCCTATCCCTATTTGTAACCCTAACCCTACAAAAGAACGCGCTTCTACTCTAGTTGTTGCCAAATTTTGTTTATGATGTAAGTTACTTTTCAGCTTTTAAGCGCCAATGGCTGCAGCCCAAAGTAACTTTGGACTTCAGCCTATTCTTATGGACGTACAATTGCAATTATCTGTATAGATTATTATTGTTATTTGTTATAATTAATTTTCATTATTTTAATCATATTATACTTCATTATCTATGTACTTTCAAATATTGAATTGCTCGTATTTTCAAATATTTAGCAATACTATTGAAATGGTGAACATGTTAGAGGGGAAATGTTACTCTATTTCTCTACCAATCAAAATCAACGATCTATTTATGGCCTCGCCGTATGATTGGCTCGTTACAGAAACCGAGACTAATAAGTAGGCGGGTTTTAATCGGCTTTTATTTTTCAAATTTTTAGAAAATTAAAAAAAAAAAATTTATTATATCTTTAAAATGCTAGCGCGTATGAATTATAACTATGGAGAATATTATAATCGCATTAATTACTTATCGGGTATATTAATCTAATGTAAGAAATATATAATTTTCTTTTAATTTTATCAATTATTGTATTATTACGTTTAAAACTTCAACTGATTTTCTTTTCTTTGAAGGAAATTTGAACTTTGATAATGATGTTAATAATTATGATAATTGTGATAATGATGTTGATGATTATGATAATGATAATGATGATAATAATGATGATTATGATGATAATGATTATGAAAATTGTTTTGTTAGAAAATACTTACTTCAGTCGAGTGAAAATGATTTGTTGAGTTTTAAACTGAAAGAAATCAATGAATCATACAACGACACATCAGGTCTTTAAATGAATTTAATTAAAAAATAATCTTATTGCTAAATTAATATTATAATAGTGCATACTCAACCTGTGGCTCGCGGCCCTCTAGGGGGGGGGCCGCTAGGGGGGGTCGCCTGGAAATTTACAGTGGGTCGAGTGAAGACAATAGAAATTTATTTATTTATTTATTTAAGATTGTAATCTACCAGTAGGTAAATACTGTAATTGTTTTCAGTTTTACAAGACTTAAGTTTTGCACCGCATCAATATTACGTGTTATACCAAACCTTTTAGCTAAAGTGCTAGTTATCTGTGACCATGTACCCCAACACTGCCCATTATTGGTTGAGTGATAAATATACCTTGGGTATATTTATACTCAGCAATCAAGGATCACCACTTGATTGCTGCTTGCTATCATCAATACAACTATTTATAAGCAAAAGATGGATGAATCTATTTATAAGCAAATATCAGTAGAACTATTTATAAACAAAAGATGAAATAATTTCCAGGGTCCGGTATTTCTGGCTCAACCATGTTGGATCTGTTGGCTCATCAAGGTCTGCCTGACTCACATCTCAGTGTAGCACTGGGACAGAAGATCCAAAGTCCAAACAGAGTCTTCTCTACAGCTGGGTCGTACGCTGGGATAGCTGTCGGCTTTCCTTCTTGTGTCAGTCTGTACTTTGTACTTCTACGAATTGATTATTTGAATTCAAATATTTTGTGAATAAAAATATGAGATTATTTGAATTTTGCGTTAACGGTATTTCTCCAGCTCCTTCCTCCCACTTACTGTATAAGTTTAAAAAAACACTGGTTTGAAATTTAGCACAACAATAGATGTTTAAATATATTAGATTTGCTTTTGTTTTGGTTTTAATTTTGTCTGTAAATTTGTATGTTTATGTGTTTGTCTATCTGTCTGTCTATTTATTAGGTCCTTTATCTGTCTATTTATTTGTTGGTCTGTCTAACAATTAAATTAGAAACACTAAAATAGAAACTTGTTTTTAATCTATACATTCTACTCAATATCCTTCCCTCTCTGTCTCTCAATATATCTGTCTTTATATCTCTCTGTCTCTTTCTGTAGCTCTCTGTAGATGTCTACCAGGCCCCCAGGCCCCCTATCGCCCCCCCTGACTCCTCCTATCGCCCCGCCCCTCCGGTGGCTGCCACGCGGCGAGGTACGGCTGGCTGGAAGAATGCTGTCACTTACCTACCCAACTCTGGGCAAGTTGTTCGTCTGTTGAGTCAAAATGAAATACCAAAGACTGTCATTCCACCGGGTCTCATTTGTCTTTATTACATTTATAGTCATTACATTTATCTTCATTACATATCTTATATTATATATCTTATATTACATATTTTGTATTACATGTCTTATATTACATATTCTTTGTTACATATCTTATGATGTATATATTGCATTACATAGATTATGCTACATATCTTGTATTACATATCTTAAATTGCATATGTATTATTTATATTCTGGTATATTTATATACTGTATCTTTATATATTCTACATATATGTTATATGCTTATATA